>WOUH02032048.1:0-13133 GCA_009936405.2 Stevia rebaudiana
CCCCCCCCCCCCCCCCCCCCTTCGATTTTTTAACAGGAAGAAACTCCCAGTCCGGTATCCCCTCATGGGTGGCGTTGACAACTTTCACCCAAAGATTCTTAGGTTCCGTCTTATGATCGAGGGGATGCGACTCTATCCCAATTGATCCAATGAATTACGTTTTTCTCCAAGGAGCCCCCCCTCCCTAAACCTTCTGATGTACCTTTCCAAGTCCTCCACCACCTTAGCCGGGGCCTGTATAAGGAAAAATAATAAATCGGTAAGCTTTGTAAAACCGATCTAATAAGAGTAACCCTCCCACCAATAGACAAAACCGATGCCTTTCAAGAGGAAAGGCGACTCTCAAAAATGTCGTAGACCGGTCTCCAATTCGCAATCCGATTCACATTGGATGCTACCGATAAACCAAGGTATTTAGTAGGAATTTCCTCCGCCTTACAACCTATCTTCCTAGCCATATCCTTAACTTCCTCAATAGAAACACCAGCTCCGAAAAAATTAGATTTGTTGAGATTGATTTTAAGCCCCGAACCGACGTAAAAACATCTAAGGATCCTGACCACGTTAAGAATATTATCGTCACCCCATTCACCAAGAATTAAAGCATCGTCCGCATAGAACATATGAGATATGGAAGTAGTATCATTTGGTAACTGAACCCCCTTGATAATCCCACAACTAGAAGCTTTATGAAGTAGGCAAGAAAGAGCTTCCATCACGATAACAAACAGGAACGGAGACAAGGGGTCCCCTTGACGCATACCTTTTTGACAACCAAACTCAAAAGTGGGAGCCCCATTAACCAGGATAGCGGCCCTAGCCGAAGATAAGATACCGGTCACCCAATTGCACCACTTCCTCGGGAACCCATTTGATCGAGAATATTTATTACAAAATTCCAATTTATGTTGTCATATGCCTTCTCAAAGTCAATCTTAAGAGAAAAAATCTTCTTTTCGCTTTTCTTAGCCCATGTGAGAATCTCATTGAACACTAGCGGCCCCTCCAGAATCTGTCTACCTTTTATAAACGTCGATTGGGTATTCGAAATAACCGACCCAATCACCTTCTTCAACCTGTTCGCCAGCACTTTAGATATGACCTTATTAATAACTCCGACAAGACTTATAGGCCGATAATCCCCCAAACCCCCCGAGTCCTTCTTTTTGGGGATCAAAGTAATAAAAGCCGAACCGCAACCAATACTAATCTTTCCGTCTTCGTGGAAAGCCGCTTCCTTGATCTCCCTTCGGGAAAAATTGTCGATCAGACTAGTGGCCTCTGGATCGGACAAGCTGGTAAGATCGTTGCATTCGAATAAAGGGCGCGACCTGCAATTATCCACAAATTTATTTTTGAAAAAATTAAATACCTCCTTTTTAATAGCGCTAGGTTTAGAAATCCAGTTCCCATTAACTCGTAGCCCATGAATGGTTGATAGCTTTCCTGCAATTAATCATAGAATGAAAAAATTTAGAGTTTTCGTCCCTGTCTTTAGCCCAAGCCACCCTAGATCTCTGTTTAAGATCCTTAATCTTGGCCATCTCCGCCTCCTGGATAACCTTTTTGCATTCAGCCAAAACCTATTCCTCTTCTTCAGAGATATCCCACGTCTCAAGAGCCAATTTGACATTCTCGGTCTCAGAAAAAGCGTTCTCCATCTCCAGACCCTCCTTCATAATCATATCATCTCTCCACTGTTTAAGGTGAACTTTGATTTAACAAACTTTTTCTGCAACCCTAAATCCAGGGGATCCCCGGAACACTCCGTATCCTGTATAGCTCTTTTAATAGTGTCCTCAAAACCATCTGCCAATCCAAGAGTTAAAAACCCGAAATGGGTGGGCCCCAAAATTACTGGATTTAGTAGATAGAACGATAGGGTTATGATCCGAGAGATGTCTTGGAAGAACCATGGAACACGCTTCAGGCCAAGAATTAAAAAAATCTAGATTCACAAGGAATCTGTCCAGTTTAAACTTCTTTCCTTTAGCGGTGTAGCAGGTAAAATTCCTACCAACCATATTATATTCAGTGAGACCTGCATCAGAAATAAAAGAATTGAAATTGTTAGCACAAGATATTTTAAAAGAACAGTTCCTTTTTTCCTCCCTGTATCGAACCACGTTGAAGTCTCCGGTCACCACCCAAAAACCATCATTGTTTTGAATAACTGGAATAAGAGAGTCCCACAAAGCCTTCTTCGCCACAACACTTTGCGGAGCATACATATTTAGGACGTTGAACTCCGAATTAATCCCGGCAACAGTGCCTCTGATATGTAAAAAATTGACGCCTTTCGTTCCACCAGTTTGTTTGAAAATCAAGTCATCCCAGGAGCATATGAGACCCCCAGACTGCCCCCTCGAATCCACACTATCCATACCAAATTTCCGCCTGCCCCAGAACCTTCTAAAATCATCCGGAACAATAATATCCCCCATTTTTTATGCTTTTCATCAGCTAAATGGAAAATCTTAAAAACGTTATCTACTTTGGTGGCCTTCGACAATTCTTGTTTTAGGGTTCTAGCTTGTTTATGAATAGTAACTCGGAAATTCCTCGGCACGTTGCGACGGATGCGCGTTACGAAATGTTAAACAACAGAAAAAAAATCTATACACGTTACTGCTTGTTAAATAAAAAATAAGCAAAATAAGATAAAGTAAAAAACATTTGGGATTGCAAACAAACAAAACATTGAAGCATTAAGACACACGTGTTACATTGATGGCACTCAAGAGTAACTTTGATTAAATTTTTATCGAAACATAGACTAACTCGAATTTTACGAAGCACGCAAATAAAAATAAGCACGTTACAAAGGGTAAAATTTGATTTGAAGATTAAAATTATAAAAAAAGAATAATATAAGTAAAGTAATTACATACACAAAAGAATAAAATAACTTTGAAGTACTAAAAGTGACATTTTTAAACTTGAGGGTGAGTTGTGGTCAACACAAAGAAAAAAATAAAGGTTCTAAACTTTAGGCGTTGAACTTGGCATATTTAAATGAAATGGGATGAGTTGTGAAGCAGGCAGACAAAGATGCACCAGGTACGAGCCATTCAATTTAGGGTGTTCAGATTCGGGTATTTGAAAATTTCGGATAGTTATTTTTAATATTTGAATTCGTACCTGAAATTTCGGATTTCTGAAATATTGGGTTCGGATTTGGATATCCAATCGGATATCTGAAATCTGAAAAAATATATAATTTCATGATTTAAAAAAAAAGAATCAAAAAAGTATTTCGGATATCTCAAATATCCGAAATATCCAAAAATTTTCAAAATCAATATCCAAATCCGAAATATCGGATATCCGAATTTTAGGATAATTCGAGTTTGGTTTTGGTTTTGGATTCGGATTTTTTTAAACACCTCCACTATTCATGCGTTGTTTTCTTCTTGTCAAAAGAGCCTCGTCCCGGTTGGTTTGCATTGGACCTTTAAGTCCCTTCTTCCCCATGGGTCACGTGTTCATTATGTCTCCAACCATTTTTTTGTTATTATGATATTGTTTTCTTTGTCATCTGGACGTGTTTGTTTATCCATTTTAAGGTTTTTAAAATTTGGGCTATCATTTAAATTTTTTGAATCATAACGGCATGAATCGAACACATACAACAATGATGCCATGCGACGTGTGTTCTTTGCTAGCTAGTATGACTAATTATTGAATATATTTCCCAAGTTTTAGAAAGAGAAGGTAACAATCTTTGTAATGTAAATAATATTAAAGTTTAAAATAGCGTTCAATTATGATTTTGATTGGTTCATATTTGACTTGGCAGAGCACAACTTGGTGGGGGCACATAGAGATTTAGGCAATCTTTAGGTGATATTATATGTTCAATTTCAATCACATCAACAAAGCAAGCATGATTAATGGCCTTTAAAAGTGTTTTATAGTATTTGATTATTTTCTTTTCAAAATGGGGTGGATACCATTATATTCCATTGTCTATATACAATTCTTTAGGAATCGAAAAACTTAGGACAAAAAATGTTTATTAGTTACACCGTAATTAAAATTCAAACTAGGATGTTAGCATGTCGGGGTTAATAGCATTTGTGAACCCCTTAGATGATCAGTATGTTATATGTAGACCCTATCATGGTAGGATGATGCTAACCATTCACTTGTTTCCTCTTCATCAATGGGTTGAAAGCATGTGCTTCATTAGGCCTCTCTCCCACAATTTGTTATGATTGAAATTGTGTACGTTTAAAATGTTTTCATGTTAACTTATAAATTATAAAGTTGTTCAGCTTTGATTGTCACACCCCTAAATTTTCACCTTGCGAGCGACGCCGCGAATGAAAACGTGACTCGGTAAATCAGGATCAAAATCACTCGTCATGTTAACTATCATTGATTACAAAATTACGTTTATTCATTCAAAATGAAAGTTTACAATAGTTTTCAAAGTATGCGGAAGCGTTAACAAAATAACGAGTCCAGAAGCTTAAATGTATTGTGTCGAAACAAGGCACAATTACTTAAAAGTACAAATACGAGTTCCCTTCATAAAAAAGTTTATCAAGATGCATGCCCTCTTAGTCCTATGGCTTAACGTATGTCGTGATAACCTGAGAAAACATACTTAAAAGTGTCAACATAAAGGTTGGTGAGTTCACAGGTTTGTATAAGCAAATAAGTTGAGTTTCCATGTTTCAAGTAGTAGTTCCAAGTTTCAATTGTAGGATCATGTTCATACAAGTAATAAGAGCAGGATAGCTATCACGTTTCTTGTTACTCTAGTGTACTGACACCGAAGCTGACCATTTTTTGCCTTAGTGTCATATGCCTACACCAAAACAAATGACCTATGGTTTAGGACAATATTGCATCATGCGTGATCCCGTCGGTAAGGTGGGGGTGGTCCGGCCCCATAGTAGAATTCAAGATTTCCCTGGTACAATACATGATTAACGGTTCCGTATAATGCTAAGGACTTGTGTTGGTTCTAAGAGACAATAAGTAATCACGAGTTTTTGAGCAACTATAACAATGTATGTTTCTCACCCCAAGAATAAAAGAACTAAAACAGTAAAAGTGGAGCTTTAAACACACCTGACAATGAGTTAGCGTGTATCAAGTAACGTGGCTTAGCGTTCCTGTTAACCGAGACCAAGTACACATAGGTCTCATAAGTTTATGTTCGTGTACAACATCTACGTTGGTCCATATGACCCGTTGTAACCCAAACAAATTAAGTTGTTTATATATTTTGAAAAGATATGTTTAACTCAAAGAGTTTGGTCCTGTTTGACTTTTGCTGACCAATTGACCAAGTTAGACTTTCTACTGACCACGTGTGACTATGTGTATTGTAGTGACCCGATGACCAGTTGGCGACCAGTTTGTATGTTTTACTATTTAGTGTGGTAAAAACCCTTGTTTTTTATGTGTTCTTTATTTTCCAGATTCTGTCAAAACGGTTTTCTAATATTTCCTAGATTATTTGACCAATCAAATGGTCAAATCAATTCATTAAAGTTTTACATCAGGTTCCTACATTAGTTAAAAATATTTTTGTTGTATTTTTCCATCAACGGATTATTTTATTAAAATCCACAAGTGGCCAACTGTTAGTTTTGAAAACAGATTTGCAGGCCTATCTTAGAAAATTCGTTATAAACTCTTAGAAATTTTAAAAATTATAAAACAAGTTGGGAAAGTTAGATAACATCTTATATTTTTCATAAGATCATTAATTACATGATTTGGACAAACACACAGTGAGTCATGAACATGAGAACATGGCACAAAAATCTGTCATTTTAACAGATTTACCCTTATAGCAAAGAAAATTCATTTGACACATCAAACCTTCTCAATGTGAATTTTTACAAAATATAATCAATTGAACTTACTTTAAACACTTAGTTAAGATCTAAGATTTTCCAGCTATATTTTATGATATGTAATTGTCATCGTTTATTAATGAAACTTTACGTGGAATTTATTATATAATAATCGTGGCACAAATCCTATGCAAATATAATTTTAAACGTATATGTTGATAATCTAATATATATATTCATTAATAAAAAATTATTAGATTTAAAAGATATAAAAGTTATTATTACATATTTAAATATTTTAATATAAAAATTATATAAACTCAAATATAAAGTTATGTGGCTAAAGTTGAAGAAAAAAACTCTAATGCCATTTGAATGAAGACATGGTGTCCAACCTAAAAACTTGAACTTGGATGGGCCTAATGTGCCAACTATGGAAACATATAATCCAATTGACTGGTCAAACACCCCCAAGCGCGACCCATGCCCCTGTAATTCATCAGCTTCGCCCATTTAATCACGTTTCACCAATTCGGGTCTCGAACATTTATGGCACCCCATGACTCAAAACTTAAAACTCTTAACCGGTTTCGTCTCAAGAAATCAATGGTATAATCAATTTGAGGTTATATTCTATTAATCATTCGTAAATGCCTCATAATTAATTTGAATTGAAAAACCATGTTCTTGGAATGGAGCTTTAACACGGAACCATGTATAAAACCATGTCGCATTTTACAAAGTTTTTGTTTTGGCACACAAACACACCAAAAAAACAACACAATCAATCGTGATTAACCTCTATTTCTGCACCTTGTCCGGAATGCGACCGGAACTCCCACTGGAGACACGAACAACGATGTTTACTTCACCTTATTCCAAGGTAATAACATCAACCAACTTGCCTCGTTATTCTTATCAAAAGCCCCATATCAATTTCATGAACTAATATCGAATTGGATTGATATGGATCGAACTAATTTTTTGGTTCATATGGAAAATCTGGGTTTAATCTGAACAACAATGTTTACTTCACCTTATTCCAAGGTAATAACATCAACCAACTCGCCTCCTTATTCTGTTCAAAAGACGCATATTAATTTCATGAACTAATATAGAATTGGATTGATATGGATCTAACTAATTTTAGGGTTCATATGGAAAATTTGGGTTTAATCTGAACCATGGTTAAAGAATTAAAATTCAATTTAGTATCGAAGATCCAACCTAGCTAGGTGGTAAAGCCAAGCACTCCCCAACGAGAGACTCGGGTTCGAATCCGCTGAACTGCAGTTTTTAATTTTAACTCTATTTTTTTCAGATTTAGTCATTTTTAATTGTTATTAAATAATTCATTCCTAATCACATTTTATCCAATTTTATAGCAAAGTTCATTATTTTTATTTCCATATTTTATAAAAATATAATCTATAAATTCTAATGAAGTTTATAAAAAATTATTTTCAAACTTGTAGGTCTGTGTACTCGCTAGAATCTCACTAAGATCAATACTAAGATGTGACACCCATCATTACAACCTCCCACATCAAGGATACGCTGGGAGGAGGTGATTGCAACACCTATGACAACCTCACACATCAGCCGTGAACAAGAGAGATTCCTGATTCATAAGTAATGCTTTGTCTCTTAAATCACCAACGTGTTTTAGGCACATTTGGCTGTGGAGCCTTAAAAAACTCTGCAGTTAAGTGTGCTTAGGTGTGAGTAATACCAGTATGAGTGACGTACTAGGAAGTTTTCACTGGTGTTAGGTCATTGCATTTGAGATGGTTAATCAAGTCCTCTGCAAGCTTCATCTTCATTAAGTCCATTGAATGATGGCAAAGTTCTAACTCTATTCTCTTTCTCTTATATCTTATTTGTTTTCAACAGATTTAAACTTGATGATTGATTAATAAAGTCAAATCCATATTTGATGTGGACTTATTGACTGGCTCAATACGGATGACACATTATGGTCTTGTTTTCTAAACCAAATCTGTTATAATATATGTTATTTGATTAACATATATGTTTGTCTTATTGAGCTTTTGATTATTTGTGCAGGATTTGCAAGGATTATGCATTGCTGACAGCATATTCAGGATTGCTGATGAGTAGATGGAAGCAATCAAGCATAAAGGAATGCTGACATTGAAATGAGGATTGCTGACATACAAAACAGTCAAAGATTCAAAGTCAAGAGTATTACTTATTACTGATGAGCAAATCAGTAATACTGACGACCAAGACTGGATTGCTGTTGAAGTGACAAAGCATTACTGATGCAGTAATGAGTGTTGATGATCACTTGGAGTTCTATTGATCAAGTCACAATTACTAACACTCATGTGTTATCCTTAAACACTTGAATGTAAGTATTCTGCATTGCTGACACACCTCCACTGCTGACACTTAAGGGGTTGCTGATGTTTCTACTTTGCTTTTGCTCAAGTTAACTTCATTACTGATAAGTATATGGAGTGTTGACGTTTAAAGCTCCATTGCTGACTCGTATTAACTTAAAGATTTTCACCAAGTATCAGAATACAGTCTGTATTGCTGATGACCAAAGTCTATATAGGTGACGTTCAGCATGCTTGTTACTGAAAAAGAGAAGTTCTTCTGCTGACGACCAAAAGACTTAGATAGATTTTTTATTATAGATTGTTTGTAATGACATCAGTTATGACATGTATAACTGATGTGACGTTAAATCTGTTAATTTGGTTAGTGCTTATCAGTTAAAGCAGTTAGGTTAGATCTTACTTTTCCTATAAATTGGTCTACCATAGAATTACTTTGTACGCTTTTCATACGCATTTCACGCACTTTTACACACACTGATTATAATTTTGTGATCATTGAAGATCAGATTTAATTGAAACTACTTTGAATATTCATCTCATTTGTTCATTAACTGTTCTTATTAATTATGTCTTGAATATTAATTACAACTGTGATTGTGCTTGGTTTTTTGATTAAATATATATTTTAGCTTGAATCAATTACGTCTTTCCGCCTATTAATTGGCTGAAATCATAATTATTGATCAGATTTGACCGAATCGATCCTGACAATTGGTATCAGAGCCTTGTGCTCGATATTTTGATTTTCACGTAAAATCAAAATATGAAGTTGTGATTTCTACGATCAAAAGCTTATCTAGGCTTAAAATCGTATAGCTGAGTATAATCTAATACAAATTTGATAAATTCGTCAAACAAATTGACATAGATTGATCAATCTGTTTTACTGTGTGTTCTTGGTGAAACTGTGTGTTTTGAGATATTCAGATTTATAGCTATAAATTGTTTGTTCAATTAAATCGTATAAGATTATCTATCAACTAGTTGATTCGTAATTGGTCTAATCGAAGAAATTGTGAGCCGATTCACAAATTTCTGTCTCAACATGAAAACCGTTATTTTAGGGTTTACTGTTCCATTGATTTTCGATTTTCTTGAATAGATCTCGGATCAGTGTTATTAACTTCCCTATTGATTTTTTCATTGATTTGGATAATCATATCATTAATTCAGATAGTAATCCGTAAAATCATCATTGCTTTTGTCGGTTTCTCAGTGTTCATTAATTGCTTACAGTTTTAATCAATTAATTCTAACTCTCTTAAAATACTAATCTATCCTGATTAAGCCAATTTGGACTGATTGATTGGACAATTTTTGGACTAGGGTATTAGATCCTGAATTAAAACAACCAAATTAAAATCTCAGACAAAATCAACAAAAATCTAACATGGAACAACAAAATACACCATTTGTTTCTGTTTACTCTCAATCATGTTCACCTGGAGCCAAGCCTCCAATATTGAAGAATGTTGCGGATTTCCAACAATGGAAGCTTCGATTTCAAAATCACATTGACAGCACAGATCCGGAGATGCGGTGCTCCATTAATGATGGTCCTTATGTGCCAAGTGATCTCAATGAGGAAACAAGTCTGAAATATCACAACAAGTGTCTGCCACTTCGTGGAATCAACTTGAGAGATGATGAGAGGAGAATGATAAAGTTGGATATTAAAGCTTATGGTACTGTCAAATCTGCACTACCAATGGAAATTCTAGAATGTGTGAAGGATTTTGAAACCGCAAAAAGTTTATGGGATCAATTTGAAGTTATGTTTGCTGGCAGTGCCCAGGTGAAAAGAAGAGAGATAATCTGAAAATGATGTTTGATAACTTCAAACATATGAAGGTGAAACAGTAACTCAATAGATCCAGAGATTTGTTCAGCTCATTAATGAATTGAAAACATTGGGAATAAAAAATGACAACTATGATCTGAATGTAAAATTGCTGAATAAACTTCCTGAAAGTTGGAGTGAGAAGGTTACTTTGATCAAAGAAACCAAAGATCTGGATGAGATCAAAATTGAAGAGATGATTGCTAAGCTGGAAGCAATTGACATGGATGTCAAAGCCAGAATGTCAACTACTCGATTGGGTCAATACAAGTTTATTAAAACTGCTGGTGTACAAGCTTTGGTGGTAGATGAAGGCAAGAATGGTTCACAATATACCGCAGATGAAACTAATGGATTTGGAGCTTATTCAACACCATCACCAAATGTTTCATCACTAGTCTGATTCACCAAAGGGATATTCTGTTAAAGCAAAGTCTAAAGATCAACAAGAAATATGTAAAGCCTTTATTGCTAACTTTGAGTGTTTTGTTGCAAGCAGTCTTGCTACTGCTCAATTCACTCAACATGATCTAGAAGAATTAGATTCAAAAGATATTGAAGAAATGGATATAAAATGACAGATGGCAATGGTGGTGCTTAGACACAAGAAGTTTTGGAAAAGGTATGGGCCAATGAAGTTTGACTCTGAGAAAACAAAGGTTGGCATTGATATGGAAAAGGTAGGTGCTACAATTGCAACATGTATGGTCATTTCTTAAGAGATTGTAAAGCTCCAAGAGATCCATCCAGATATCAAAGCAACAAAGCTACATCTACTCCTCAACCTGCTGATACAAATGCAAATTCAAAAGCACTTGTAGCTATCAGCACTGATAATTTTGACTAGGGAAAGTATGCAAATGAGTATGATCATGCTCAAGCTATGATAGTTGTTGAAGATGATCTTCCTGATGGAGCAGAGGAGCCTTTTCTTGCATTAATGGCATTAGGAGCTGAGGTAACAAAGCCTTGTTCAGATGAATCTAAAATCAAACATGATGTATCCAAACAACACATCTCTGATATACAAAGAGATTTGAGTCAGTGTAGATTTGAGGAGAAACAGTGGAAAGCTGATAAGCAATCACATGAAATTAAAATGAAATCACTTTTACAAGATAATGAACAACTTAAAATAGAGAAAACTCTTTTACAAAAGGAACTTGATGAAAATCTTGTAAAATTAACAAATGCATTATCAAACTTATCAGCTGTCACTCTTAAAGTGGAAAACTTTGAAGCATCTTCAAAGAACTTAAAATCTCTGTTGGATAACCAACTTCAAGGTAAATCAAAACCTGGCTTAGGGTTTCATGAAGTTCCACCTCCATATAATGCAAACTACAAACCTATGCCAGAGTCAATGACTTCAAAAGAAACAGAAAATTGTGCAACTGCTAAAGAGTCAACAATATCAAGCGCATCAAGCACAAATCAACTGATTACACTCAGTACTCCTTCAAAAACTTTGTGCTTGCTGGCTCATTAGTAGATGAAAAAAATGAATTAAAATCAACATAATCTGTTAAAATTGAGTTACCCAAATTTTAATCAAATGTGGTTAAATCTGATGCTGAAGTATCAAAGTCAAAATCAGATGAAACAGTCATTATCTCTAAATCAGCCAAGACTTCAGAGAAAGTGAATGATTCACAAATTCAAATTCTGATTCAACAACAAAGTGTACAATTTGCAAAAGTGCTTTTCATTCCAGAAAAGGTTGTATCTTTATATCCAAAAATCATTATGCTAAAATGCAACAGTTTGTGGAAAGAAAGAAAAAGCATCAATGTGAAAATTACACACTTGTTTCTACACAACTTCCAATTCATTGCTTAATTTGTAGAACAAACTATCATGGAACATAACTTTGGCACTTTTGATTCATACAATGATGAAAATTATGGATCCAACTTTACCTTTCAATCTAAGAGGAAAACAAAGTTTCATAAAAAAAATTATGCATTTTATGAAAATTCCTTTCTATGATTCAGATCCAAATTATCATCATTATGAGCAACCAAAAATAAAAACTCAACAGAAACAGTTAAAGGGTTATGAATAATCCTCTACACTCTTAAATGAGAAAAGGGTGAAATCTCCTAAGAATGTATCCTTTGATACTTCTTCAACACAAAACTGGAGACCAAACACATCACCTAAAACACCAAAAGGATCTGGTAACATTGACTTACCAGATCTTTAAAAAATGCAAAAAATAACTTTTTAAACTTTTGAAAATGGGAAACCCAAGACTTGGGAGGCATGGGTTCCTTTATCTAACTAATTTGTCCATTGATTGCAGGAACAACCAAGGACCTGAAAACATCTGGTATGTTGACAGTGGTTGTTCCAGGCACATGACAGGTAATGCCAACCTGCTTCATGATTTTTATAATATCATTGGCATTTCTGTAGCTTTTGGGGGAGATCAAAAGGGAAAGATTACAAGTACAGGAACTGTTAAAAGTGGTAATCTCAGTGTTGAAAAAGTGAGCTTTGTGAAGCAACTCAAGTACAATCTCTTGAGTGTTTAACAAATATGTGACAAACAGTATTCAGCTCACTTTACCAAAGATGAATGCATGATAATCAGACTTGGATTCAAAATTCCAGATGAATGGATTATAATGAGGACACCAAGAAGAAGTCTTGTTTACATTCTAAACATGGACTCTCCACCATCAACAACACAAGAAACATACTTGTTGTCTTAAGCTTCTGATGATGAATCAACTCATTGGCACAGAAGATTGGGCCATGCTAACTTCAAATACAAGAACAAATTGGCTTCTGGTGATCATGTATTTAGCCTTCCATAGAAATAATTTTTCTGTCTTGGTCACTGTGTTGCATGTTTGAAGGGCAAACAAAAGAGAAGCTCCCACAAATCAATTGCAACAAGTGCAATTGACTCCACATTAAAATTACTTCACATGGACTTATTTGGTCGTGTTAATGTGTTGAGTTTGGGAAAGAAGCAATATTGTCTTGTGATTGTGGATGATTTTTTCAAGATGTTCATTTGTGTTTGATGTGTCGTGAAACGAACATCTTTTCTATTGTATTTTGAGTCGTTTTTGTATAATTTTAGTCCAGTTTTGGTTG
>WOUH02032077.1:0-13129 GCA_009936405.2 Stevia rebaudiana
AATTAAATGTGAAGCTCAATGATTATTTTAATTGAAGTTGATTAGGATGCATGAATATCTAGAAGATGATTTGTTATAATATTGTGCAAGTTGTTTTAGTTGATTGTAATTTGATATGTAAAACAATGTAATCTTTATTACTTAATCTATGAAACGTATTATTAGTAACCATTGAGCTATTGAACAATCATGAGGTCACGCCGGTGTTTCCGGCACCGGCAGGGTGTGACAGTGGGATAGGGGCATACCTTACCCTTATCCTCAAGTAAGATAAAGAGACTGCTTTAGTGAGACCATCGCCTTAGTTTTTATTATTATTCTTTGCCATATAGAAGGCACAAGCACACAAAAACAATAGACCGGATAAGAGGAATATAACCTACCTAACAAAATACATCATAACCTTCAAAGTAGCATCAATGTAACAACAATATTAACAACAAGCCACATAGAGTTCTAGTCAAAGCTATCAAATCTCATGGACGGTCATTACTCTCTAAAACACGTTAATGCGGAACTAAAGAGGACTAGTACCTATCATGGGCTAAGAACAAAACCTAGGTGAGTAGCCGTCAAACTATCAAGCCTAGAAAGGATTATTACTCTCTATACTCCTAACCCTCTAACAATCTCTAACTTTTATTCTACGTCTCCAAGAACTCCTATCATTGGTCATGTATTCAGAAAGATACATGTCAAACTAGTCATGACGACACATCGACCGGTCTAACCTTGTATGCCCACACATCGACCTCAACATCCTCATCTCTGCCGTCTCCACCTTTTGCGCTTGAATCTTCTTGATTGACCCGCAATCAGTTCCATACAACATAGCGGAACGTACTGCAACCTTATATAATTTACCTTATGGTTTTTAAGGAAAACTCGTGTTGCCCCAAATGCTTGTGGATGCTCTCTATTTGCACCAGCCTACTTGCATGCGGTGAGCTATGCCACAATCATTGTTTCCATCACTCTGAACGAACAATCCTAGGTATTTGAACTTCGTTGTTTGTGGCACCGCTTGACCCCCAATAGTCATATGGTCATCCTCCTCATCATTGGACCCATTGAAGTTACAACAGACCTAGAGAGTTATTCAATTCCAGTAGTAAAAGGGAAGAATTATTCATATTTGTCTTAAAATTTGGGTACTAGGTTGAAAATTGGGAGTGTGATGTAATGCTCTAACTCATCATCATTTAGGCTACAAAACGTTCGAATTTTATCATCTAATAGTCATGTCATATGCACATATGTGCTTTTTAAGTTTTTCGCATCATGACCTATAGACGTGGTGATATCTAGTATTAATGCTCAAGTTTCGACCTGATGTTATTTGAATATTACTAATTGTGAAAGTGATACAGAACTATTTATCATTAGCTTTGTAGAAGATGAAAAGTTATCTTACTAAGGATTGTTCCATCAACATCAGATGTCACATTGCGAGTATCCCACCTTCGAAAATGCAGTGAAGGCATATACTCGCCAAAGTAAACCCATAACCTTCAACAACAACAGAAACATGCATTTAATAGAACAAATAATCATTTAGATAAAGCAAATGATATTATGATTCAAGAAACATAAAATTACAATCACGAAGAAACCTATAGAAATGTTAATTGCACAAATACAATGCATCCGTTTCTCATTTGACACCAAAAATGTTATTTCGGACAAATAATAACCCTTGACTATCTTTCAATCTAGTTACAAAATATCAAACAAAAATGACAAACAACTAATAACAAAGGTTAAGAAACAACGCTTACAATCTTGCTAATGATGTATAGCTTGTTGGCATCTAGCTCCCATTCTGAATCACCACATTTTTACCATCTTTCAATGTCATATGATCGTTGAATCCCTTGTACAATTATACCATTTTTTGGCTATTTTAAACATGCCAAATATGCTAAAACAAGACAATTTTTTTTGTTAAGGATTTATTATATATATATATATATTGTTCTCTTTCTTCTAACCGTCAAATATTAGCCTTTTAGTTCATTCTCAACCATTTTTTCCTTCAATCATGACGGTATAAACTCCTTTTGAATATTCTATAAGCGGAGGTTTTTTATTTTCACAGTCGCCGGTTTTCTTTCCACCTATTTCTCCCCACGTCGTCGTCGCAGCTATCTTGCTTCTCTGCTCTTATTTTTCGAATGACGCTTCTCCTCCCAACAACCTTCCTCCGATCATTTCACCGAAGACCTGCGCTTGGCTTCCAATTTCAAGACATCGGCCATCACCACCACCACCGCATCCATTCAATCAGTCATCACCATAGCTCAAACGACCTTCATTGCTGTCCAATCGTCCATCAGTTCATCAAAGCTACTCAATCGATCATCGGAAAATCGATTCTCACGCAAGTGGCGGTTTTTTTCGATCAAAAACTTCATATCGGCAAACTGTTTCATTAAATCGTATAGTCAAGTCGCTTATGATCAACAGTTCTCAACCGATTTCTTAGACGTCCGGGTTCTCGCTTTTACGAATCACTGATATCAGGTATGATGATGATCCTTTTATTGTTTCTATTGGGTTTTTGTAGAAACTTCATATTTCTATCCTTTTGATTTTTTGTAAATTGCTTCTGCAGGATATATTTCTATATATTTATGATCGATTATTTTGAAAATTGCAAAGCAATTGGTATAATTGCTTGATTCAATGTATACTAATAATTTGATGTTTTGAAGCATGGAACCTTTTCAAGGTACTGTTAATCAAAATTTAATTTTTTATTATCAATTTTACCATACCCATTAGGATTAGGTTTACTTATTATTAGTTTCATTTGTTTTGATCTCTGGTTTCAGTTATGATTGAGTACAATTTATCTGTCATTTTGTGTTTCATATTGGTTTTAACTTCAATAGTAAAGCTCGCTGCAGTTTCTTTATCTGAAGTTAATCAATGAAACTTTAGACACACAAATTCCGAATATTAGTGAACTTTATAAAAGGAAATATTAACATGTTTTTGTATTACTTTAGAAAAGAAAACATATCAATTATCAACAAAAATAACATGTTTTTGTATAACAGTAAAAAAGAAAATATTAAAACTATTTGTGTTGCATAATATTTAACAATTTCCTAACTAATTATAGTTGTAGATTATAGGCGACGTGGTGTGTCTACGGATACAAGGCATTTTGGGTGAACTTGCAGAATTTCATTGGAGAGGTGCACAGGAAGACTGTATGTCGACGTCCTGCCAATTGTTTAGTTAGTGGTTGAGGAAGATCCCAATACACCCTTTTAAATTTTTTTACTTTAAAGAAACAAAACACACTATTGTTAAAAATAAGTGTATTTCTTTTATAAACTGTAATGATATCATATACTTTTTATTTTCTATTGTATTACAAGTATTCTATTTTATTCAACCATGATAGTCACAGGAATTGTTGGTACTCTTCAATTAATTACATGTCCTTATTGACTCTTGTTCTACTCACAACTTTATTAATGAGAATTTGGCCAATAAATTGGGTTGTTTTGCTAAACAAATTGATGGGATGAAGGTGTTAGTAGGCAATGGAGATGCCATTAAATGTGTTAGAATCTGTCCATATTTTTAGTGGGCAATGTAACAATCAAAAACAGATTTTCAATTCCCTTGATTGATGAATTATTTGTTGAATTATAGGGAGCTTCTGTTTTTTCCAAACTAGACCTCAGATCAAGCTATCACCAAGTATGAATGTGTGAGGGTGATATTGGAATGACAAATTTTATAACTCATCAAGGCTTATATGAGTACTAGTGATGCCGTTTGGGCTCACTAATATGCACTTGCAACCTTCCAATCCATAATGAATTCTGTTTACCAGCATCTTCTAAGGAAATTTGTGTTGGTATTCTTTAATGACATTGATTTACAGTAAATCACTTAAAGATCATTTGAATCACCTTCTAATAGTAGTAGATCCTTTTAGATAGACCAACTGTATGCAAAGAAATCTAAAGGCAGTTTTAAGGGTGGTACTGTAGAATATCTAAGGCATTTAATCTCTAAAGATGGAAGCAATCCAATATTAGCCACAACCAACAAATGTTAAACAATTTAGGGGATATTTTGGGTTTGTAGGGTGCTACAGAAGATTTATCAGATCTTCTGGTATTCTAGCAAAACCGTTGCTTAAGAAAGATGATTTTCACCGGTCTGAATAAGCTACAATTGCTTTTCATAACGTCAAACAAGCTTTGAGTGTTCCACCTATATTAGCTACCTGGTTTATCCACACCTTTTGTACTTTAAACATATGCATTCTCTTTAGGAATTAAGGTTGTGATTATGCAAAATGGGCACCCAATAGCTTATAAGCAAGGCTTTGTAACCAAAAAAACAAACTTTATCAGAAAGAGCTTTTTGCTACTATATTTGCAGTTCATCAATGGATGCATTATCTATCAACAAAACCAGTGGCGAAGCTTGCTCGATTAGTCAAGGGTTGCCAAGATCATATATGTAGAATTTTCAGGGATTTTGTGGGTTGCCGGCCTATATATATATATATAAAATTTCGGTCGAAATCGCGAAATTTACATTACGCGCGAAAAAATCAGCGGTTGCCGGGGCAACCCCTGGCCCCCAAAGAGCTTCGCCCCTGTACAAAACAGTTTGTAATTCGTACATGTAGCATCCGCCATTTTCTCGTTAATTACCACAATTACAATGACTTACATATCGTTAATAAAGTACATTATAAATTAAATACTTAACTCCAAATCAAACAGAAAAGAAAAAAAAACGCATAAACATATATGCATTCCAAATTGGTAACTAGATAAAAGTAAACCCACGTGAATATTTTAGTAATGAGTGTTTAAAACACATGTATTCTTTTGTTTGCACGGCACAAAATAATAATAATAATAATATTTCTATCTTCCACAAATAAAAAAAAAAAAATATATATATATATATATATATATATATATATATATATTTAAACGAGAGACATACTTAATAATCAATCTTTATTATCTCCATCTCTACCTTGCTCCATATATATATACACACACATTAACGTACATACATACATATACATTGCTTATAAGTACAAGTAAACATTAGAATAATATATTCATCACGCCATGCTTCTAATATAGTCAAGACTTCCAAAGAAGTATGGTGCTCCATTCATCCTCCTTCAATTATTAAATAACACCTATCAACTCACCATCATAAAATCACTCTTTCTCTTTTTCTCCCTTGTTTGGTCGTAACCAGCAGCATCCCATATTCTTGAACTTTTTTTTGTTCTTCTACCTTAAACAACCTCCATTTTAATTACAAACCACCACAAAATTATTTGTTCCTCCATATTTCTTTGGGTTTTCTTCAAAAAGGATCAAGAACATGAAGAGTTAATCTTTTTCTTTAAGACTAGTTGGAGAAACAAGAAGCTTCTAGTATTCATCTTCTTATTCGGTGGATTTATTATCTTTGATTTTTCTCAAGTTTTATTTTCATACATCTTCTTGTGGGTATAAATCTTTAACCTTTTCTTAATTTATAAATTTTATATGCATACACATGATAAAAATAATTAGTAACTAAAGATGAAAAACTAGTAAATTATAAGTTTTAGACATACATATAAACCTAATTTATACAAGTAGTTACATGTCTAAATTTCTATATACTGTTGAGGATGTAAAAATTAGAATAATTGTTCTAAACCTGCAAAATGGGTAATATATATATTTTTATAGAAAATAAAACTTAAAATTTACGCAAAAGTAGAAAAATACGAAAATCACAGTTAAACATTTCAGAAAAATCTCAAAATTTTACAGAGATAAGATGATGAAATAAGTAGTCGTACTAAATTTCATAATTTTTTGAAGTGTCTAGCTATACTTTATAAAAATAATGCTTTAAATCAAATAAAAATAGAAAACTTGTATAACAATACTGATTTGGACTTTATAAAAATTTTCGAGACTTTATATTAGTGAAAATAAGTTCCTTTCAAATTTTCAGAAACTTTTAAATTATATAAGTATTTTTCCCAAATTATGTTATTAAATAATATAAGATAATAGGAAAAATAGTCTTATAATTGGGAAAAGTCCCAAAATTTAACAGAAATTATAATTTGACTAAAACCACTTATAAAATAAATTTCAGAAGTTTTGGAGTTAATTTGAGTCAAAAATACAAAATAATTCTAGATAATTTACAGAAAAATATTTTATGGTATATTAGACTAAATAAATTAGTTTTGTAAATTTGGAATTTTAAAAGTATATTTTGATGTAGTTCATGTATAAATATGAATGTATATGTAAAACCGAATACGCGATGAAGATACTATAAAAGCTACCATACACTTAAAACTTATAAAGATACAATCATAAAATTTATATATATTAGGTCCATAAACTCAATGGCTGTAACTATTGTAGGGCCTGAGTAGGATCCGACGAGTTCACTCACATATTTGGTGTTCGTGATTGCATCCGACAATACCGACTGTGAGTTTCGTACTCCCCCTTTTACATTTTTATGTTTTAAACTCGGGGATTACAAATTACACATACTTACTGTTTTAACTGTTTCAATCCATGTTATTATGTTATACTATGCCTATTGGGAAATGCCTTGTTTTAGAATGATCATTTACTTAAGACTATTTGACCGATTAACTCTACGAGTGGGTGAAATATAGGTAGTACTACAGGTTGGCACGCCCACACGTTAGTGGATGGTCGAGCCTCCACCGCCAAGTGCATATAGCGTGTGTATATTTTCATTCTTGTGGTTGCTATAAAGGTTCGGTCGTGGTCTTGAGTGGTGTATTCATTCGCTTGTGTAGTTCCGTAATACATGACATAATATAATAATGTGATATATTATTTTTTGAGTCAAACTAACGGACTCACCAGTTTTTAGCTGACCTTTCAAAACTAACCATTTTTCAGGTAACTAAGGTTAGAGAAGATTTATATATCTATATGCAGGGTAGAGTACCAGATTGAAGATTATTATATTTTGGTGTAACTGTTTGACCACTTTTGATTAGTCTTCAATATGTACATTGTAACTTTAAAACCCTAGCAGTTATGTACTCTATTTGTATTTTGACATCTATTATGTGATGTTTACGTATTCTATATCATGTGTTCTGACCCAATTACCCAACGTGACAACCCATCTTGTTTTACAAAGTCTTTCGCTGTCGTATACGTGGAGGTGGGGGTGTTACAAATTAACCATAATGTTGTAGCAAGTCAAAACTTTACTTTTATCACGAATCAACATCAACGTATCTATTATTGATGATTAATCGATCAGAGACAGGTTTGAATTGTTGTAGCTAAATGACGTGAAAAGGTTTAGGGATTCAGTGTCGATGGAATTTTACATATGCGATATGTTAAAATTATGACAACTGCATGTTTGAACCTGTAGGGTTAAGAGTAGTTTTGTATACTTTTATTTCTTTTCAAACTAGACCAGATTGTAAATAGATGAATTTGCCCCTATTGTAATGTTAATAGAATTTAATCCATTGAGTTAGCCCTATCGGTTAGAAAGGTTAAGATATTTAACTTTAGGGGTTTATTACCAAGAGACTATTTCTTGCCTTCTTGGGTTGAATGGGTTAAACCGGAAAAATCATGATTCATAAAAGACACAAACAACTAAAGGCGCATTGCCCTAGTGGTATCATAGGTAGTTCTCAAATGAGAGGTTCTAGATTTAAAACCCTCCAATGCAAAAAAAAATAAAATGAAATTGGGCTTTTGGGGGGGGGGGGGGGGGGGGGGGGGGGGGGGTGGTTTGGGGCTGAGGGCGTCCCTGAATACTAGGTACGTTGCTTACTTTGTTTGCGAGAGGCGGCCTCGAGGCGTCTCTGGTTGTTGTTCAAAAAATAATTAAAAAAAAAAGATACAAACACCAAAATAGTAGTTCGCCTGATTTACGTAATTAGAATTTAATTGTTTTTATATCTTAACCGCCGATAGGCAAAGAGGCCGGTGGGCTTAACCCTCAAAAGTCAAAAACCCTTCTCAAATTCCACCGTCCTTTTTATAATCTTTTCTTTTACGTTTTGGTCAACAACGCCATTTATTTACATCCCTTTTCTTGCTCGTATTTCTTTGTTTCCTCTGTTTTTTCTTGCTTCAATTCGAATTCACCAGTTTGATCAACTTGGTAAACTTTTCTTCTGAAATTTTGATTACCGGTTTCAGTTGATATCGAACGATTATTAACAGAAGCCATGGAACATAAAAAAGAATATGAAAGTGAGGCTCCTGAGTTCTCATTTACCTTTAAATTTCCAACTTTTGAGGAGTTCAGTAAAACCCAGAAACGTTTTTCACATTTGCTTAATATCAATAAACATATCGAGTCATCTGAGGTTTCATTGGAAGATAGTGAAGTCCATATGAATGCGAATGGTGGGATTATGTCACATGATGATTCAAGGGAAGATGATTTTGAAAATCAAGAGAGTATTCTTGAGCAAATGATGATTGATGGTATAAATTTGAAGAATGTTGTGGAAGTTGAGGAAAAAGAAGAAAATTATACTTCTAGTGAAGAAACATTGCGTGATATTGATGATATAAGTATTTATTCATCTTTTCATTCGAGTAGGGATTCAATTGGGTCATATAATTATTATTCATCATCTAGTGATGTTAATGTACACCCTGAAGATGGGTTTTTGTCAGATGAGAATAAGATCGAGGAAGAAGAAGAAGAAACTGAAAATTTAAGCGAACAGAAATTGCAAGAAGTTCATGATGAAAGCGTTCATTCATCTCCTGATTCAGACACGTTTTCAATTGATATAAATAATATTTATTCACCAACGTTTGATTTGCACCTTGAAGATGGATTCTTGTCTGATGAATATTTTGATTTAAAATTCAATGTAAAAGATGAAACCGAACAAAACAATGGGACACAATCCAATGAGAAATATGTGTCAAATGATGCAACAAACAATTTCGAATCTTTGTGGGAACATCAAGAATTGTTTGAGGAGTTAAAGAAGGAGATCAAGAAGATCAAAGTTATTGGATTACCAACAATTCTTGAAGAATCAGAATCATCACCTCCAAAGATCTTGGAGGAATTAAAGCCATTGAAGATTGAAAAGTTGCACCAAAAGGGTGGATCAAAAAATCAAATGGATCAAGTTCACAAGTTTTATAAATGTTATAGAGAAAGAATGCGAAAATTTGACGTTTTCAGTTGCCAGAAAATGTACGCAATAGGTACATAATTTGATCTTTTTCATCTATTATTCACTTGCATACCATTACTTGCTAAATTAGGTTGTATTAATTTGATTATTGTGTGTTTAAATGTGCATTATCAAGTAGTTATTTCAGTTTGAAGATTCAATATCATATAATTATATTTTAAAGGTAATGATTTCTAGCTAGTTTATCCCGTTAAATAACCAGAATATCATAATCACTATGCATAACACTTTAACTAATAATCACAACTCTAATTTAAGTGCACATATAAACACCCTCTTATTGTTTATGAGAAAGCATTTTTCATTTAATTAAAGTTCTCATGCTTGCTAATTAGGCATAATGAGGATGAATATGACTCACTCTGTTTCCTGATTGAAAAATAGTTGACCCAAATTTTTCATGAAAGGGACCCAATTTTTCTGTTAGGTAAGATTTAAGAGTAACACAAAAACTATGGAACTTTCCAGGTTGCAGGGTTGAACTAAGATGTTAAAAACTTAGGTGATCAACTTCATAAAATATTAAAGTCAAATGGTATAGAAAATTCCGTATAGAAAAAAGATATAAAAAATTGTTTACTTATGTTTACTTATGGTATATCCCATCACTACTCTATTCATGTGTCAAAAGAATATATATGATAAGTTTGTTATTTATCAATGTTTTGATAACTGGACGACATCGAACCGGTTATCTTACTAGTTCATATATCCTATAAAAACCGGTCAGACAGGTTGAACCGGATTCAAAAACCAGATTATATATCTTTTAAAAGATTACTATGTAATTTAATAGAATAAAACTGAAATCTGGTTGAACAAGTCCAGTTCATCGGTTCGATTGGCTGATTCTCTACTTCACCTAAAAACCATTATTGGACCGGATCTGTGACCGGTTCCCAGTCCAACCAGTTCGATCGACCGGTTTAGTCTGGTTTTTATGCACTGGTATTTATACCTCATTTGAACTCACAAAAAAGCATGTATCACCAAATTTATTAATGGAGTGGGAGACAAGACAATATGCATTCACAAGCACTAAGTTTGTTCTTGCACTAACGGTGGCATGTTGCAATTTCTTGAAATTTTATTTTTTCTAACATGTTTATGTTTAACGACATGAGAACCATGCTAAATCTGGACTTTTGATCCTTTTTATCTTTTCTTGTGACTGTTAATAACTTATAATAAAGCTTACAAAATTCATAGTAACATAATGATTCCACATTTCCACCAACTCTACGAGGCTTTTCCAGAATCCATCAAAATATCATTTAAGAGTATATTTATTCCATGCGCGTTTGAAATAATTACGGTGTTTTGAAATCGAAAAATCGGTTTGAGTGTTAAAAAATAATGAAAATTATGATAACATCTTTTGTTAATTTGGATCAAAATAATCAGATTTGGATGATGAGGCAAAAGAAATTGATTATTAAAATAATGTAAATTTTTTTATCACCTACCCTAAGTTATTATTTTCTTCATCTCACTTACTAGTTTAACGAAATCTATTTGGTAATAAGTTTGCCAAAGTACATTTTAGTGATGGGTTTTCACTTTCATGCTTAATTAGTCAGTTCTTTAAAAGTATTTCTTTTCTGTTTTCTTATTGTCAATCTAGCTTCATAATATAATATTAGTTTTCTGTTGATGTCACTCATTATAGATACAACAAAATCTTGTTTGGTAGCCAGATTGTTGTTGATATATTGAGTGACAATTTCCAAAGTACACCCCACTCATGGTAATTTATCGTGGATAAGTCAAATCTCTAACCAATTAATCGCCACCGATTCATAGTAAAAAGTAAAAGTAACAAAAGACCGGTTTTTACTGTGCATTAAAACGAGTTATTGTGAATTTTAGTTCTAATACTTTTAGTGTCTGGGTAATTTATTGCTATGGTAGTTTGTGTAAAAAAAAATTATTATTGACATAAATGTAAAATATGCAGGTTTCTTGCAGTTAAAAGATCCTTCTAAATCATCTTCATGCTCAATATCTTCAATTCCTGAAACTACAACACTTTTTACCCAAAGTTTCATTATAAACAAAGGCAAGAAACATGAAAATGATCCAACAAAGAAGTTTATCCAAGAACTACAAAATGATATGGAAATTGTGTATATTGGTCAAATGTGTTTGTCATGGGAGATTCTACATTATCAATACAAAAGGTCGTTGGATATATGGAAATCAGACACGCGTGGGATCCGAAGATTTAATAATATTGCTGGTGAATTTCAACAATTTCAAGTGTTGATGCAAAGATTTTTAGAGGATGAACCATTTCAAGGTACAAGAATCCAAAATTATGTCAAGACTAGATTTTCTTTTCCTAATCTTCTACAAGTTCCTGTAATTAAAGGTGAGAAATTATTATTATAATTATTATTATAATTATTATTATTATTATTATTATTATTATTATTATTATTATTATTATTATTATTATTATTATTATTTTGTAAATTTTTTATGGGGATTTAATTGAACATATTTGTGATGCTGTGTAGATGACAGTTTAATGAACATGAAGGCAAGTGAATATGTGTATGATGTTACTAGTGACGCACTGGTTGAGATTCTGGAAGAATCGATACGGATATTTTGGCGATTTGTTCGTGCTGATAAGTATAAAAGGCAAACACCCGTTGAGTTTCAAAAACCTGAGGATTTGCAACTGTTCATGGATCTCCAAAATGATTTACACCAGGTTGGATTATTAGATCTCCGATTACCCGACCCTCCCGTTTTTCACTAATAATTTTTTTAAATTTATATGCAGAAGGAAAGGAAGCTGAAAGAGGCATTGAGAAGTGAAAATAGCATAATAAAGAAGTTAAGAAGTTGTAGGGAAGATGAGACAAAAGATAAAGTGCTTTACTTCTTTTGTCAAGTAGATATGAAATTAGTGTCAAGAGTGCTACAAATGTCTAAATTAACAAGTGATCAATTAATATGGTGTCATAATAAACTAAGAAAAGTTAGTTTTATGAACAAGAAGATGCATGTTGAATCCTCATTTTTGCTCTTTCCATTCTAATTTTTATCACATCTTTAGGCAAAGTTCCACAATCACTAATGTTGTGTAATTTATTCCTCCATCAAGTTGATGTTTCTTTCTGGTGTTAGAAATATGTTAAGCCCATACCGGCATACATATATATATATAGATATCGGATTGGGCTTCACCGATTATGTTACACCCCCAAATTTACCATCGTCGGGACAACACAATCGGGTGTGATGTGACCAGGATCAGTACATTAATCAAGCAAACAATCATACTAAGATAAACATTTTATATTTATCATAAGATCAAAGTTATACATTACATAGTGCGAAAGCGTTTAAATGTGCAAAAACTAATATTGCTTATCACACTATTACAAAAGTAAGAAGTACATGTGACGCCCGTCTCCCGGGACATGTCACGTCATTGGATTTACTCATGAACACAATAGTTAAAACAGAGATAACTCAATAGCAGCGGAAATATTAACGTTTATTTATAAGCAAATCCGTTACATAGCCCGTAGGCTTTAAACAAACTTTACATATTATTATATTAACTATGCCAGTCTCGGATCAAAGCAGCTACCATTCCGATGCGCCGCTTCCGTCACCTGCACTCAACCTGGTACACATGCTAAAGGTGTTCAGCTTTCGCTGGTGAGTTCTGGTTTTATAATTAACACTTAATAGTTATCCGTACATAACTTTAATAATATCTTTACACGTTAGCTATCCGTACATAGCTTCATTAACCAACATCAATTTATAACCAAATTTATATACTAGCAGCACGCCCCACTACAGACCGTCGTCTGCTAAGCAGCCGTCGCTACTTTTAACCTCGCATTGATCAAC
>WOUH02032088.1:0-13129 GCA_009936405.2 Stevia rebaudiana
TTTTGGAAGAACCCTCTTCCTCCTTGCTCCTTCACGTCGCTGCTTCCTTCTTTGACCCCAAATCCAGAATTTTGGAAGAACCCTCTTCCTCCTTGCTCCTTCACGTCGTGCTCGCTATCTCTTAGCCCTCAATAACGCCCAAGGGGGTGGTGTTTGGGCTTTGTCAGGGCGTTGTTTGAGGGAATGACGCCTCAATCACAACGTATTACACATAGTCTAATACCTTTATATGCATATAAAAGGAGAGAGAAAGTGGAAAAGTCTCAAATTCAAGACATGTACAAGTTATAAGGCTTAATGTACAAGTACTCTTACACAATCTTTTGAAATGATATTATAACAGCGGGAGTTGAGAGGTAACCGGGATTTTGAATTTTGAATTGAACAAATCTCTCTCGAGTAGCAGCTGTCCCTCAAAAAACCCTAACAGGATTCTCTCATTTTGTTCGCTTCCGTCTTCCTCTTCAAATCAGTCATCAACTCATTTAGGAAATTCTATTGTCTCGAGCATGATATTCAGGTATTCATCTTTATCTAACTAGACATGTGTTTGAATGAGTGTAAATCGTATGAACAGCACGATATTCGCTACCCTCTTTCAATCGGATGAACATGCTCTTTTCCGATGGTTCCGGTTTTCCATTTGCTAATTTCATCTAAAGCGATTCCTATGTGCCATCGATGGTCTCTGAGTTGAAATTACTACATTTTTGCATGTGAGATTTTTCCATTTTCAGGTTCAATTTTTGAGATTAGGGTTTTGTCTGAGTTGATTTATACTTTTGCTCATCTCATAAAGGTTAACCTTTTTACTTTTCTTTGGTTGTATCTGGTTGCAGGCATGCGTGATTGATTCCTACAATCGATAATGACAGAAGCTAGACACGGAACCTGGTTCAACTTGATTTATTGAAATTGACGAACTTCATGTATGAAATCTACACTAAAATTAGACTTTATTCAATAAAACTTTAATTAACATCAACATATGATACTTTGTATTTGGTCACGAACTCAAATTTTCCTAAAATCCAGTTGCTCACTACAAATATCTTTGCTCACCATAGCTATAAAACATGTTAATTCCATTATGACAGTTTTGTTTGCAGAGTGTGTTTTATGTTCATGTGTAGGAGTTCAATATTGTTCAAGAATGTGGAGTTGATGAGTTTATGCTATTTATGGTTTGTGTTTGTTTTGGTTTGTCACTTAACCACGTTTTTAACATTCTTGATTTGAGTTATTTAAGTATAACAGTAGTGAACCAATTGTGTTTTGTTTTAAATTATATTTATTTTTGAATTTTGTACATATTTTAATATTAAATGTTAATAATTTTATATGACTTTTGTTTCAAGTTTATTTATATTTACTTCAAAATGCTGGTAAAAAAAGATACCATTAATTAATATGCAGTTAAGAAATGAGATTTGAATGTTTCAGTTGGCATAATGTTGACATTCGTTTGACATGATACAAGAATGATACAAGAACTTGCTGATAATCAGAACAAAGAGGTTAGTTAGAATGATAAAAATGTTTATATTTTATTTTCCTTTTTAGGTGTATATATTCAAGTATTTAATTCAAATTTTGATCCTCAGAATTGCAGGATTACAGAAAGTTTTGGGATAATTTTGTCAAGTTTGTAAAGCGGGGATGCATTGAAGACACATAAAATCAGAAAAGAATAACTATGTTGCTATGGTTTTTCTCATCTAAAAGTGAAGATGAGTTGAAAAACAAAACGTGATATATTATATCGCGACAGACACCTTGAAAAGTGCCAAATATGCTCCTTTCTTAGAGAAATTGGTGCAAAAGGATATTGAGGTATTAGTTTTTATCGAATCAATGTTTTTAGTTTATATATATTTTATTCTTTTCTTTTTTCAAATAATTTTGTGGGTTCCATCTTTACTTTTTTTTTTTTTATTTATTTTGAAAATCTTGATTCACCTAAATGAATTGGAAGTTTATGAACATTAAATATGCAGGTGTTATATTAAATATGAACATTAAATAAGCTTTGGTAAGACGATCTAATTTATTACCTATACATATCTGATTATCTAAACCATTAGGCGAAAAAAAAACGTTTGATTTAGTAAAGTGAGCATTATGCAATGTTTAAATCCTTACATGTTTGACATAAATTTGGTCAGGTAAAAAATGATGTGATATGGTTTGGGTGCCTGGTTTTGGTATCTTTAACTGGATTAAGTATGATTTAGGTATTCTTTAGGTGTGAAATGAAAGTGTTACTTATCAATTTGGGTTGTATTTTATAACTAAATATCTAAAATGAGTCATGTAGGTAAAAGGGAAACGGGTCAAATAGGTTTTCAAGCTCTATTGAAACATACACATATCCTACTATATTGTTCTATCTAAACATCAAATTTACTTTGGTGATAGAATTATATTTTGTATCCTAATGAAAGCATTCATAATCACTTTGAATTTGCATATCCAGTTTTCCATTTTTGGTACTTTTCTTTTCCACTCCACAAATTTTATTTTACATAGTGTGTTTATTTTAATGGTTTTTGATAATTCACAGATGGTTCGATTCCGAGCATCAAAGTATCTACGTATAAAAGAAAAGTGCGGGGAAAATGGATCGTAATATAGGATTAGATTATTCTTTGGTGACATTTATCTCAGTAAAGTTCAATTCGTTCATTGTCAAATGTGATGAATGAACTACATATGAATAAAAAAGAAGATAAGTTAATAAATTTTGTGCAATAAGTTTTAATACTCTATATAAATTTTAATATCTATCCTAATATAGAATTAGATTATTCTTTGGTGTCTTTAGAGATCTATTATTCAATTAATATGTTTGACTGATATTGTTTTATTCGCGTGTTGGTTAGTTAATTGAGATCTTTTGGGCTAATTGCGTAACTAGACCACAACGATGATACTAATAAGATTACAAACTGACGTACTATACAATATATCATAAATGATTGATAAACCAAAAGAAAACGAGTATTGCGTATTGAATTGTTGTCGCCGTAGCATCGTGCGGGTTCTCTATTAGTATTGAAGATGATGTATATTGAAGATGATGTAAGCATGACATCATCATCCACTAACTTGATTTGGATTTAATTTGGACTTTAAAGCCTTGACACTATTAGTCTATTATCTTTCCAACTCTATTTTAATTGAACTTTTCATTAATTGCAGTTTGTGTCCTCTAACTTTCACTTTTTATTTTTAATTCTCCTCAACTTTAAATATTCATTTAGTTGTCTCGACTTCTCCACTAAGCTTCCGATTACTTCTATTTTCATCTTTAATCCACCAAAGTGTTCTCAAAACACGTTCAAATCTCCCGAATACCTAAAATCATAAACACTCTCAAAGTAAATGTATTCGAGCTCAACAGTCACTTAAAAACCAATAATTAATATATATAAATACCGACTTTTGACGCTCGATCATCAAGTTTGATTCAAGTTTGATCAAATGGTTCGATTACAGCAAGAGAGATATGCAGGTGTCGTTGGTGACTATTTTAAAATAATGACTTTGATTGGTGGATGACTTAATATTATTGGTCATGGACTGACCCTGATGAGAGTTGAACACGTAGAGACGGGTTTTTGTGAATATAATAAAAAAGAACAAATAATAAAATTAAAGATTTTCATAACTTTTGGTATGGTTAAACAGTTGGTTCGTATCAAGCTTCTTGAACGACTCGAACCATTCCGGAATTATTTCTAAGTACACTATTAAACTTTTTAACAGCAAATCTTAGAAATATTCCTAACACTTATGCGAAGTTGAGGCCCTTAAAGCCATCGGTGGCTAGCTGGTGGCTAGTGTGTCTCGGTGGTGGGGCTTCGTCTCCCATTTCAATAGTACTAAAAGAAAGAGGTGAAAGAGGGGTGTGGTGTAGAAACAGAATAAGACTCAGACGAGTAATTAGTGAACGGGCACGGAAGTACGTACCTGCGAGAGCGAATCTCTTAGGCAGGAATATGAAATCAATGCTCCTGTTATTCAAAATACTCAAACAATGGTGAATTGGAAGCTCGGGTTTGGGATATGCACTGAAAACAATGAAATGTATAGCACAATGAAAAAAGATGGGAAAGGAAAATAAAAATAAATAAGAGTAAAAATACTATACTAAGCAAAATAATCAAACAAATGCAAAGTACCTAAAAACAGATCCTAACAACGGTGCAAAAAACATGATGTGCATAGATATGCGATTAATATGATCAAGAAATAAAATTTATACAACGATATCTAGTAATTACCACACACAATTGGCAAGTGTATCGGTCGCAGCGTAGTAGTCAAAGTAAGACCGGGTATCATCCAGGACCCTAAGACATAACTAAAGAACACTTACTATGAATCAAATTTAATTACCTAATTACTACTAAATTAATTATTGACTTATTTAGGGTCTATTGAATGATCTAATTAAACTTAATCAAAGCAATAACAAAGCAGGAAAATAGCATATCAGATGACAATAAATAAGCAGCTACCTAGGTTAGAATCATGCATCAAATACCTAGTTGATTGGGACACGTCTTTCTAAGGGTTAAGACAACTAGTAAACCCTAATTGATGTGGAATCTCCTTTCGGTCTCAAAACACACGATAATAAGGTTCTACTAAAATCTTAATGAAGCTTGTGACAACACGAAAAATCAGATGAATTTTTCCGACGTATAATTATTAATTATTAAATAAAACGTGAAATTTTCCGTTATTAGGGTTGAATAAGAGGAAATGAGATATTTTAGAAAAAGGAAAAGAGATCGGATTAATTGATTATATGGGTTGATTTTTGCACTGCTTATTAAGTAAAATTGAACCCAAGTAATTTAACGAAAAAATAAGATTTTGGTATGACATAGAATTGTGCTATGTGTTCCCAATGATATTGATTTATTATATATGAAAGATGTAATGATTCAATAATAAAAATTTTAAATGTTGAGTAATATGAGAAAGGTTCATTGGGGAAACATAAAAAGTGGGAATCGTGTAACACTTGTGAACCGTACATCTTTAGTATCAAAAAAGATACAACACAAAAAAAATAATGCAGTACAACAAAAGTTATAATCTAGTATAAAAAAAAATAATTTAGTACAACAAAATAAACCAGTCCCAAAAAATATAATCAAGTATGTATATACCAAAAAAGTTATTTATATAGTTGTTCATGTCGTTCATGTATGTATATATAGTTGTTCACATGTTGCTTTCGCATCTTCCCAGTTTTCCTATTTTACTTAATATATAATAAACAATTTGAATGTTCACATATTTAATGAACCATCGCCCATCAAATGAGCACGCAATCGCATAGTGAGATTGAAATCCCTAGGGATGGAAAAAAAAAATCGAGCCTGACACTTGAAACACGTAACATATGGGACGAATGTACCTATATTGAGTTTGGACTAGGTATGTGATTAATTTTAAAAATTTTCACGGGTATGAGACACGTATGAGATTTTATAATATACTCGGTTACCCGATTATTGTACTCGTTTACCCGATTAAAATACTTACATGGCAGTTAAATTACAAGTATTTATTTTTTTGATAAACGTAAGATTCAGTCATAATGTGTCACATGTATAATGAGTAAGGATATAGACATCAAACACGTAATCACAGACTGAAGTTGTAAATCACGGACCGATGTATGTTAGACTTCAGAAATACACATACATCTGCAACGCTCGTATTTTGATAAATTATAAAGATAAACATAACTGGAAAATAATATAGAAATGAAAAAACTTGAATTATTAATAAAATGTATAATTCTAAAATACATATAAAAATAAAGAAAAGTTATAATAATTAATAAAAAATAAATAAATAAATCTATTATATAACAATTTGAATACATAAAGGTATTTTAGTCGTCTAAAAAGTTTATAAAAAATGTAACTCTATCAATGATTTGAATTTAAAAGGAATGCAAAATTTAAACTAAAAGAGACAAATGAAGGTTTTGAAAATAAATTTTATTATAATCCTAAAATAGTTATAAACTTTAAAACTCAAGAACTTAAATATAAATTTATTATAATCCTAAATTAATGTATTTTTTTTCTACATTTGAACTCGAGACTTAGACTAATCTTATGTTCATACTAGATAACACATATTAGTCGAAAGTGTTTATAAGTGAAGAAATATAGCAAAATGATAGATTTTCTATATATATATATATATAAGTGTTGTTCATTTAAATAATAGATTTTCTCTCTCTAATATTGTTTAATCAAATATTAAAGACAAGTTAATAATAATGGTTTTAAAAAAATTATTTAATTGAATATTAAAGAGAAAAAAATACTAACTTTAAGTTAAATATATAGATAAAAATAAACATTCAAATGTAAATGAACTTACTTGTCTAAGGGTGGAAGGGGTGGTAAGTGGGTAGAACTTTAGGGGTACTTTAGTGTACTGGCTACACCGTCGCCACCAGGTACTCGGAGTAGGGTAGCGCCAATCAGGTAGATATAGCGGGTATATGTAGTCGAAGTGGGTATTGGAAGGGTGGTGGTTCAACGGTCATATATTAAGAGTATATTGGGAGGGTACCACCCCCCTTGAGAGGGTACTTGTGAGGGTACTTGACTAGTTTGACATGTCACTATTTAATTAGGTATTTTAAGAGGGTACATTGTAGATACCCTACAAGCACTCCCTCCACCATAATCAATCTAATTATAAATGATCAAAATAATACATAATATAAATAATATAAGATATAAACTATAGTGTTATTATAAATTCATACTAGAGTGAGTAAACTTCTCTTTTTGTTCCTTGTGGTTCGCTTAAAGTAATTATTTTCATCAGTTAGATTAACAATTGTCATTTTGCTCATTAATTTATGCATTTTATCCCAATTAACTCCGGTCCACAAACAACGATTTTTTTCAACTAAATTAAGGGCATTTTAGAGATTTTTAAGGTTAAGGACTTATTATGGAATATGCTCAAACTCCTAAAGGGACTAATTGTGTCAAATTTCAAAAATCTAATAAAAAACCCAATTCATTAAATCCCATGAAGTCATCATCATTTTCTTCCACCTCCCTCATCACCCCACCACCGCTCCATCACCGCCACCATCGCTCAGATCACCACTGCGCTGCCCACCACCGCGCTGCCCACCACCGCCTAGATCACCACCACAGCGGCTACACCGCAAAATCGCCTTTTTTCCTTCTTCCATTGTTGAGAACTCGTATAACAACTGGCCAATTTCGGGCAGTCAATCGATCAAATTCGGACCTTTGACTATTTGTAATCCGGTAATACGCCATCTGTAATTCGATATTTATGTTAAATAAATATTCTCATTATATTCTAATACGTATTTCGAATCATTTGAGTGTATGCAAAATCTTAAAACAAGCAACGGTTAATAAGTTACACGCATAACGATGCAACGTTCCATATGCCTGAAATCCCGACACCTCCTTAGAAGGTGAAACCAATGGGGTTGGATAGGAAATGGAAAATCGTGAATGTAGGCGAAAACTGCACGCGAAACGGAGTCAGAACGAAGCGGAAAACGCGAAAACAGTTAGTCTGATTAAATCACGAGATGACACGTCAGGGCCACGTGTCACCCCGTGATTGGGCCGAATCCACGTGTCAGCACCAGATCTCATGTGGCATTTGACTGGGACAAATGGCGATCGATGGAGGCGAGTCAGCACGACACGTGGCGAGCCACGGCTGGGCCACACCACTAGACTCCTACGCGTGGCGCGCAGGCCACCACCTTAAGGTGGCGCGTGGCGCATAGATCCTCAGGTCGGCAACCCACTCGGTTAAGTAAACACCTACGGTCGGCAACCCACTTGGTTAAGTAATCAATTTGAAAAAATTGAGTATGGAAAATTTGTTGATTTGGCATATAGTGATATAGGAAGTTTGAGATGAGTCTGTATGTCCTAAGATGCCTCCTTTCTATCTTTAAGGTTTGGAGGCTGTTTATGATGTAAATTTAAGAATAATTTTAAATATGTGTGTAATTACTGTTCTGATATAAAAATAAAATAATAGAAAAGTAAGTAGAATACTTGATTGAAATATTTGCATTGAACTTAGAAGAAAACGAGACTGTTGATGATCCAACGATGGAGTTTGACATGTGGAAGAAATGCCAGAGATTTGAGCAGACATGATTCTGTGCTGATTAAATTTGTTAAATGTGAATTGGAAGAATTAACCAAATTTATAATGAAAATGGAAGATGACGTTGGATTATAGGGGTTTGGTGATAGGCGGTTGGTGGGTCAATATATTGAAACATTCTCTCAAATTTGGTAGTCTTTTTTCAAGTTTAGATTTTTTTTGAACAGCCGATCAAAATTTATATATAAAAAAGCAAACTTAGCAAGAAGCTAAGCAAAGAAATACAACATTAAAAGGAAAAAATTACACCATTTTGCCCAATCTAAAGACTCATTCTTACCCCTATATTTCACCCACAAGAATGACATCGATTTTATATCGCCTATAACATCCACTGAAGTCCCAATAAAACCTCTAAAAACTTTTGCATTTCTCGCTTTCCAAATGCACCAAATTGTTGCCAAGAAGATTAATAATATCACCCTTTTATATCCACGTTGCCCTGACCATTGATCAAGAGACTCCAGCAAGTTTGAAATAGATCCCCACACGACTTTTGGATAATTACACCACTCAAATACCCTCCATCATATTTCTACAGCAAAGGGGCATAGAAATAGCAAATGAACAACTGATTCATCCGCCGCTAGACACATAAGACAAGTTACATCCATTAAGATACTTCTACGGGCCAAAGCACATCGGGTAGGAATTCGGTCATATAAATTCCTCCAAACCATTGTATTAACTTTTAGAGGCACCCATCGATCCCATATAAATCTCCTTGAATCGACCGAGAACATATTTCCCTCGATGGTTTTTCTCGCTGTTGCCACCGAGAATGGAACTGAAGCATCCTCCCCCTACCACCGAGAATGGTTTTTCTCCCGGCAGCTTTTAGAATTGGTTTTTGGGATATATTTTTTATTATGGATTAAAATTAGGAATGTTTTTTTAAGGTATTATGTACTTTTTGAATTATTTTTTTTTTCTACATTCAACATATACACGTAACTTCAAGATACTCACACTGATTACTTAATTAACACTACATGTAATACTATTTACTACTCGAGTTTCTTTATTACTACCACAATAACCTTCGTCATCGGCACCACCTCCACCGTTACTACCGCCATCCTCACCTTTCTTATGTCCACCTCCACTTCCACTTCCACCATCGTCAGCTTCACCACCGTTGTCATAGTTGTCGCCACCACCATAACCAATATGATTGTTACTTTTGTACCCATCACCATCATATCGCCACCAGGTGATATATCGCCGCTTCTGGCACTCCGCTGGCACATATCCACCACCTTCATCAACTACAGTCGATGCCGTCCTGTAAACTTAGCACAATGTTTTGAGTTCTCGCCATCCAATATGGAGGTCAGAGGTTCGAATCCGTCTGAGGTGGGTTGAAAGAAATCACGTGATGGATTAACTCCGAATTTAAACTCTCATTTTAATTCGGGTTTGTTTACGATGGGAGACGGAGGTTTACCCATTTCACGGGGTTCCTGTGCATCTGGTGTCGTTGTGGGTTCTAAATAAGATCAAGCAGTCGACCTTGCTTAAATGCTTCAAAAGTGAGTGATAAACCTAAGACAAAGCGTTGTTCAAAAAAGAAAAACAAGACTACAGTCGATGCCGCCACATCCACCACTTGTTGTACCACCGCATCACCGTCGCCGCCTCTTGTCATTACTAACCGTCTTTAAAGCAATATATTCGATGAAGCATTTTGATATATTTTTTCCTTAAACGAGTCACTTAAAAGCGAGTCCACTTTTGATAAAATCCGTAGTCACTCCACCTATCCACTTTTTGCCAAGGTTAAATCTATACTAAGTAATATAATGATGTAGTTTCTGAACCATGAGTCCGTGTTTGTAAAATGTTTAATAAAATGATTTATCAACGCACAAAGTTAATGTCATTAATCCAACAAATCTCATATCAAAACTTGGTGCATAGAAAAGGAGGCTAGCTATTTATACACATATATAGCTTTTCTATCAAGTATCTATTATGACATTTTGAATTTTTGTCCAATAAATTAAAGTTTTTTTTTTTATAAAAGTTAGGCTTTTACCCATAACGTGACAAAAGAAAAAAAACAAAAAAAGGTGGTGGGATGGCAGCCTTATTTTGTGCAACGAAATGATCGAGGGTTGGATGGAGTCTTCCAATTTGTAGCGCACAATCATGGCTCACGATGGTGATGGGACCCACGTAATCCGATCAATCCACTATGCAACACCAACACACGTGTCAGGTTTGATGCTCTTCGTACAACAAACGCAAAGTAAAAACTAAAAACACACCACTTTTTTTCTTTCCCATTTGGAACCCCATGTGCAACCAAGTGTGTCCATCTTTTTCTCACACAAGTTATTAAGTTAATTAAAATTAACTTTTCATAAGTCTATTTCACTTGTTGGTAAAAATAGTTGACCCTTAATTATGACATAAAAGAAGTTAATTTAGCACATTAATACGGTTGATTCGATTTCCTTAGAATGTGTATGTATTGCCCATTTTAATATTTTCATATATTTACATTAAGATAAAACATACCTTAAAATCATTTTCATTATTTTTCATGGTTAATGTTATATTTGGGCAAATATTATATATGTTTTTAAGTTCTGTTTTTCCAAATGATGTAATTCTTATTGGACGTACGTACACATTTTGACATTGGTCAACATGTTATGTTGGCATCCTATGTGTACCTACACCATAAATAATGTGAATAAATGTGTATGATCAAACTTACTCATATGAATAATCTATTTTTTTTAAGTTTCTTTTACTACGACTAGTACTATTATTTATTCTTATGATTATTCAGCCCTTTCTTTTCACCCTGGAAAATTAATCACACTCATCAAACTAAAATCACAAATTCGCAATTTTTAAATGGAAACTCTCCATCGAAGCCTACATTCACCATTGTTACACATCAAAACTTGTGTGCAAACACGCTAAACAAAACCCATGAAATCCTTTAAAATTTGATCCTGCAAATCTCACATAAACATAATTACATAATCAAACACCCTTTTAAACATACAGATAGCACGCTAGTAAACAAAAGCTTTGTCTACATAACATGCCAATACTATGCTAGGTATATGTCCGTATATTAAAATAGTCCAGATATGTTTAAGACGTTTAACGTTGTAAACAAGCGGATCAACTCGTGAGTTACTCCAGACCGGCTTGTAAAATGCCGAATCAAGCTAAAATTCAATGAAAATGAAGTTACCGTTTGATAATAACTTGATTACATGGATCTTAGTTTGTTTTTTTATCATAAGCAATTTTTTGTATTGGAATTGAATGATTACAATAAAATGTCAAGTAATTGAGTATCAAATGGTGTCGTAACCTCCTTTTTGAATTGTAAAACCTATCATACTAAAAACAAAATTTTTAGTATTGGGAGCCAAAAAATTGTTATGCACAACTCGTTAAACATCGTTCACAATTTATATCAAAAGCAAAAATGACAAACATGTATTGATTCTCCAAACAAAATGGGAAACTTTTGTAAGGTCTACACAAGCTTGGTTTTCCCTACCCATGCAAACAAACCAAAATCACCCGGTCGTGGAGTTGACCTCCCTTCAAGCAGATCCGTCAGAAAGTTTTTGGAGGGCTTTTTTTATTTGCGTAAATTCACGTCTATTAAAAAACATCACTTATAACACCTCTAATCAAATCATGCATGTATTTAAATCCAAGTAACTCCTTGCAATGAATAACATGCTCACCAAAATAATCCAAACAAGCGTTATGGGAAATTGGGCATGGCTCATCAGCCGAAACATAGATCAAACATTATCAGGTACTTAAACATTGTCTGGTACCCCATAGCACACATATATATGTTAGGCCAATTCTTCAATGGAGATGATTTTTGAAACTCCTTAGCCCAAAGAACTTAGATAAATAAAAATATAAAGCAATAGTTTTCATCATGTAAAAGCTATATTAATTCCTACAGTGATAGTTATTGAATAAAACATATTATATTTAATATATATTCCACCAAAAAATTCTTTTCTAATAGTTTAGGTTGCGATACAAGCATGAGTTGCAAAGGCATGTGCTTGTTAGATGAGAAGTCAATGGTTAATGATGTGGGTAGCTTAGGAAGCAAATTGCAAAGCTACAAACTACAAGGCCCATAACTCACAAACTAAGCCAAGAAGCTAGGAACAACTATAATAAAACTTCTAACCTTAGTCGAACACTCTTCTAACCTTGGACATGAAATAGACATTATCTCCAACACTCCAAAATTCACAAAACACACTTAATCGAACACTCTTTTTCTCTATAACTTTCCTTTTGGAGAATCATACTCTTCTGACTTCTCCACCATCAACCAAAGGATCAACCGACAAGCTACTGAGGCGGTCTCCTACCCATTTAGCAGCTTAATGCTACTGAGGCATCAAACCTGTTGCTTAGAGTCATGCATATTCAAGCTAACTCCCACTCACCGATGAAGCACATTCACACACCATATGAGCCGCAAGAAGCTAAGCCGTTGGTCTCAACCACCAAATCTTTCCATATTATATATTTATCACACACACACACACAACAATGGATATATCACTAATGTTTAGCGTCAGATGGAGATTCAAAGAGTCTCTTCGGATGAGTTTTTTCATTGTTACAAGAACGTTAAACGTCTCTCCTAACTCGAATCTTGTTATAGCATCAATAGTTTCATTCCCTACAAGAGTGTATTGATGTAGTATAAAAAAATTAGCTCGTGCACTACAAATAAAATGCCATTTGGTGGCATACAAAATGTGCCACAAAAAACCAAAAAACTGCCACTAAAAACCCATTTAAGAATGTGCGGCACACAAATAAAGTGCCACTAAGCCTGGTGACGCTAAATCCTTTTAGTGGCACTTATTCAATGTGCCGCACAAAC
>WOUH02032135.1:0-13127 GCA_009936405.2 Stevia rebaudiana
CAGCGTAAGCTGATCTTTTCCAAATATATGTAATCTCAGGTATTTGGATTCTAGCCAAGGTATTGGCTACCTATCTAAGCACTTGTGCGATAGTGCCACACTCAAGGACGCTTCTGTTACACTACGAAAATACTCATATACTGTAAGTTGTGTATTCTTAGCTTATCTATATATCAATGGGCTCGATCCTGCATTACTGGCAGTTGAAGTAACAGACCTGCTCACGGACCGGTCGCAAACCGGGTGTCGAAAATCGGGGTGTTACAACAACTTCGCATCACGCCACACGAGTTGTTCACCCAGGCCTCCCAATTGATTCCCAGCTTGGGCCGTCTTACCATTGGAAGAAGTGCAATTTTAATATATATGATGTTTATATATAAAATACCACCCAATGAATTTGAGTTGATAAAAGTTTTGAAATATGTTTTTAAAAGAAAAGTCGATGAATGTAATTTTAGGTGTGAGAGGGGGCCTCAATCTCACTTACTACCAAAAATTTGCACAACTTTTCCATAATTTCATACTCTCACTCACTCTTTGTCTGTTTGACTATTGACTCCCACCATCACTACTAAATAAATTACTATTCCATTGTTATTAGGAATTTCCTATATTATCCCTCTTGCATCTTTTTTGGAATGACACCATTCATAGATTAAAATCTTTACCGAATCTCTAAAGTATGAAAGGCAATGATCCTTTTGGTCCCTTGCACAAATCTGTATTGTATTTGGTTAATTATTTGCAAATGATCAATTTAGTCATATAGTAACTTAATTTATACTTTAATTTATTTTGTATATCATAAATCATTCATGTATTGTGAACAAGTGAAGCTGAGCAAGACGAGCTAATGAATGTCTTTAAGGAACCTGACCATGCATCGCACTAAGTTTGGGTATATATAAACAAAGTTTGATCGGATATATGTTTTTTCTTTTACTGCTAAATGCTATAAACATACTAATAATATTAATTATGAGAAGGTAGGATGTGTGAATGAGATGTTGATATGCATAATGATACAATACTAATAATAGAATTAGAGACTTTATGTTGCTCTTATTCGTATACTTTATTAACTATTTTTTTTTAGTTTGAAACTCAGATTCTATTAGTTGCGTAAATACTTTTTATAAATCCGATTACAATAAAGTAGCAAAACCAATCATACTAAAAACAAAGTTTTGGTTCTTGAAAGCCAAGATATTATGCACGACCTTTTGAACTCTTTTCAGAAACTAATAGTAGTTTATATAGATATAGATTACCAAAATAACAAAATTATTGTAATATCTAACATGATTTTTACAAACAATTAAACTTAACCTTTCAGTAGAAAGTTGACTTGAGAATTAATTAGAGAAATCACTATAAGGCCTATTAATTTGATATACCTTTTCTTTAAATGTGTATGCTATTTTTTAATTACATAAACAATCAACTCGAACAGTGAATAACCTCAAACTTTAACTTTAACCAGTCAGGATCCACTAATTTTATACATGTCGATTTTCTATTCGTAAGTATCAAAGACGACCATGTCCCTATGGGTCATTTTCCAAACACTATAGAACCTTAATTAGCTTTTCTCAAGGAAACGTGGGTTTGTACCTTTTCTCTTTCAAGCCACTAAATACATAGTTGGTTTCTAGTTTAAAGAAAATCTCACATATAATAAATAGCGAAACATCCTTATTGTCAATTGTTGTTAAGCAAATAATCAATTACAAGAGTTCGAAAAGTTAATGATCAAATTTAACCACACAAACAATGCACGTATTTTGCACATAAAACCATTTGTTGTATGACTAACAATCCATTGTTGTAGAATTCGATAGTATTACTTGAAATGCACAAATAATTTCTAATCATAATGCTCAACATACTCTTTGTCATGCCAATATGGCATTGAGTTTGGTATTAAAGGTTGGTACAAGTCAGAATTAAGGTGGTCATCCATTTCATTCGTGTCATGATGTGCTTGAATCCTTCTTTTTGTTAAAGTTGTTAATAGATTTAATTTTATTTTTGAGTTAAAGTTGTTAATAAACCAAGTTTCTTGAATTTTGTGATCATTAGTGGGCGACCAAATGATTACATGATAAGTGAGTATTAAGTAGGGTTTAGGGCAGAATAACCTCTTAATTTACTTCAATACAAATCTAACATAGAATCCTATATGCGTAAGTGTGCGTGTGCGTGTGCGTGTGTGCATACGTGTGTGTGGGTATTCATTTACGAAATAAGTATAAATTAAGAGCTAAAAATACCACATAACCACCATACCCGAGTATCCCATTAAATCATTAATGCACTATCTAAAAGTACTTTACACACTCGTTCAAAACTATTTAAATTTCCATAACCTAACCTTGAGGATTCGAATGGGGCAATGTCGTTGACGAAGATCAAGCTGCTTAATCAGCAAGAGGACATTTTTTCCCTTGTTCATGGCTATACACTTTATAATGGTTTGAATTTGCATGACTAATTTAATGTTAATTGCATGAAAAAGTAGACATAAACAACACGTTACACGATCGACAACAATAACATATATAGTTATATCTCATAGACAAACTCTCATGTTCTTTCAAGAAAAGCTACACGTTTTAACACATCATTGTGATATTTCATGCTTGTCTTATTTGTGCTGCACGCATATAATGTATATATGTGTGGACTCTCAAGTGGCAAAAATAAAATTGCAATAATTTTAACGTTATTTTACTTATTTTTGTGAAAATAACGTTAAAAGCGTTGGGTTGATGGTTAATCAGGCATCAAGGGTCGGGGGTCTCTCTCGGAGCAACCTCTCTATTCCTACGGGGTAGAGGTAAGGCTTGTCTTCATCTTACTCTCCTCAGACTTTAGGTGTGATATACTGAGTACGATGATGATGATGTGATATTTCAGGCTCCTGCGTAAAAGAATGATCATTGGTAGGTTTTACTTAATATTGAAATTGATTTGGTATAGTTTTTCATGGTGACAATCATATCTGTTATTGTTTTTCTTTTACAATACGGTTCTGATGTCGACGGATGAGGTAAATCAGAGTTCTTTTAACATAACTTCTTACCCCTTTTATCTTTTTTTAACCTAACCTCTAACCTATATATATATATTAATTATTTATGCATGCTCTTGGTCTAAAGTTTTGTGGACCTTGCTCCAACAACTTTCTTCTCTGGATCATACTTTTTTGATCAATTATGTCCCATCCACCCAATTTTCTATTTAAAGATATCAGAGTACTGAACGGAGAATGAAACTATGTTTTCTTTATTTAATAAAAGAAGGAAGACTAAAATATCTAGTAAATCGAATAATATCATCATGACGAATATAGACAAAGAGGAGATTAGAAATATAGGTAATTAGATAGAACACAAGTTACGTATAGTTAAAGTTTAAAACCATGCAATGTAAACAAAACAAAGATCTATATATATAGCTAGTAAATTCGTAAAAGACCATGGAATACGCTGTTCTTAATTGCCTCCAACTTCTTTATCATGCAAGATCCGTTACAATAGTAGAAATCATACAATTTGTCAAAATGTACAACTTTTTGAGATAATTTTAAAATACACATATGTTCTCCTTACGAATTTTAAAATATACGTATGTTTGTGAAGGTTAATGAGGAAACCACTCTCTTGTATGAAAACCAAAAACCACAACTTAATGAAATTCAACAATTTCTCATTTTCTTCATACGTTACTATTTTTTAAAATGAATTGCACCATTGAATCACAAATTTTATCTTTTTTCAAACGAGTATAACGAACCACATTAAAAAGGAAAAAAAATTACGTCACAAAATTTTAATATTACATATATCCAGTATGTTTATAATTTACAAATTATACTTCTTTAAATTTATTTTTGCGTTTCAAAAGAGATTTATTCGGTTTTTTCTCATACTACATATATGCAGTATGATGATAATTCATATATTTTAGTATTTTGAGCTATTTTACGCGTTTCCTATATTTATTTTTTTGTTTTTTTGATGTATTTATATATATTAGCCGTTTAAAAAAAATAATATTATATATACTTATATACTACAAATATACTACATATATGTGGTATACTACAACTTACGACGATAATCTTTTTGTTTTTTTGACATAGCTTCATTATACTTGTTTGAATGAGGATAAAATTTGTGATTTAATGATGCAAACGGTTTTAAAAGATAATAACGTATGAAAAATAAGAAATGTTTGAAATTCACTTAGATATGATTTTTTGGTTCTCACGTTAAAAATAGTTTTCTTATAACCCACCCCCCACCTAAAATTTGTTTTCGGATTTCCGGTTTGTCATTTTAAATTGGAAAACAAAAAATACTAGGCTCTTTTAAATTCATTATTTAATGTTTTTTGTAAGGCAAAACTACTCTTTTTAATGAATAACGAAAATGGACGATACCAAACACTAATTAGGATTGAAGAAAGTTGAAATACAATCGTGGGATGAGTGGGATTTGTTTCCCACACTGGATAATGATAATTTGAAGGGTCCATAAAATGATGATCAGAAGGAATCCTGAGATCCCATAAAATAATCAAAGAAATTTGGAAAATCTTAATAAAAACGAATTTATTCTTCATTTTTCTCTAGATCTTTCTAACAATCTTATCCTCTCATCATGCTAAACTAACGGATACACAAACAAGGGCAAATTACATTGTTATTAAAAACTGTTAAACTTTGTTATGATAAAATTAAGAACAAAGATAGAAAAACCAAGGAAAACTGATAAGAGATTCTAACTATGGAATAAAGTCAAATTTAGTTATTTTAAGTAAAGCGTCGATTTTAGATTTTATAAGGATTTTTTTATTATATAACAAAAGATTATATGTGACCATGGCCGATGAATTAAAGTACAAAACCACAAACCTTAATATGGAAAAAGAAAGTAGAAAATAAGTACAGCTTTTGTAGCTTGTGATTCTCATACATAGTGTTTAAGCATCTTATTCTCAAACTTTTCTCATCGTCGTAATGTTCAAAGATGTAAGTATTCATTGACGTTACTTTTAAGTATTATAAAATTTGATACGAAACAATGCGTAATAATATACTAATATCATCTATTTTAGTTAGTTATTAAGTCGTTTACTACTTAGGAGGTTTATAGTAAATATCTAGATCAAGAAAGATATATAAACCTATACATTTTTTGTTATAAAGTTTTCCAATTGTTACATAGTAGCTCAATACTATATAAGAGGTTTAGAAGAATAAAAAAATAGAATAATATTTGGACAAACTTTAAAGCTACCTTGTGTATGATTATTCAGAAATGTTATCATGGTCATGATGATTGTGTTGGAATTATATGCTCAAGACACAACGTATAACAATGTTGTCATTGATATATAATTAATCCCAAAAGGTCACACATCGAGCAAATAATCCATTACATATTTTAAACTAGGTTTTACATGTACAACCATGAATTATGTTAAGACTATTATCATTAAGTCAAATGATATTATCTGAATCATAACATACTATAATGATTATATTTTATGTTCTACATAAAATATAAATAATATGTATATTAATGATTTGGTGCAATTAAAATGGGACTTGTGATATGAGTTTTATATAATCTTAGATCATATTATTTATTTAAATGTGGGTTATTTAGTTAATTAGTATGTTTATGTACATACCCATTATTTTGGTTACGTAAATATATGTGTAGAGATGTTTATAAAACTTAACCTACTATGATATTTAAAGATATTTCTCATTTCTTTAAATGTGTAGTACATGTCACAAGGGCCCATCTTTTGTTTCCTCTTCACTGTTCTTCGTAAGAATCCCAAGCAAGGGTTTCCCATGACTTTTACTTGCCTTTTTTCACACTCCAAGTCCATACGTACTTGAGGAGTATATGTCCTTTTGTCAAAAGGTTTTATAATAAGTGGGTATGAATTGGATTCATCTAGCACTTGAAAATTGAGCAAAAAGATTGGGTCTTGAGGGCTTCTCTGCTGCCGAGAATTACAAGAGAAAGAAGAAAGGTTTCTTGAATGAAAAACAATAAAAAGAACCATAATAAACTACTAAGATTGTTATATATACGTGGTTTGTTTTGGTTCTTTAGTTTGTTTGATTTCTACTTGAACAACTATAATCACCACTAAATTAGAGTTTTAGTGAGTGTTCTTGACATGGGTGGTTGAAGACTAGCATCTTGGATAAAGCTTGTTCGGTGTGGATACTATTGGAGAAGAGCACATTTGGGTTCTTAGTCATCCTTACACCTGTAGCAACCACTTCTCTTCAAGGCTTGTAACCTTATAAACACTCTATAAATGTTTTATTTTTGTTTCAAGTTTCTCATATATGGATCCTTGGTGGGTTTGTTTATAAAAGTTTTATAAAGTAACATGTCAAAAACGCTTCCCCTGCAAAATGATTTATAAGGACATGTAGAAAACCCAACAAATTGATGGGTATGGCGTATAGGAATCGTTAAAAGAGTTCGTACTTTGCATATAAATCAAAGTGGAATCTTTTTAGGCATTTTTGTAGCAGCATAGGCTGGATTTGATCATTTACATATCGTTTTATATTTGCAAATTGCAAACTACTTGATGAATATTGGTCAATACCTACCACTCCTGCTCTTTATTTGTATTTCCACTTTAGCGTTGAATATATCTGAACCAACATTGTTATATAAAGGGGGTGTTTGGATTAGTTTGTGCTCTTATATTTAACTAGCATTTTAATGGAAAACAAAAATTGATTAATTAATCAAATTGATTCGTGTTATATGATTAATTTGATCATCTCAATGGTTCAACACTATTTTACCAAACAACCTCCTAATCAGACATGAACACCTCTTTAACCGTGTAGTAAGAAAGTTACTTACTTAATCTATCATACTAAACTACGATCAAGACGGTAATTCTGCTAAGCATTAACAAAAGTATCGACCATAGCGTTCTCAACCAAATGGCATGTGAGGTGCAGCTAGTGTCTTTTCCCATCAGGGACGATAAAAAATTTATTCTTATATGATTCCTGTTTTTTAATAATTCGATCAATTATATATAAAGGGATGTATATACCGTCCCTTCTTTGCCCGGTTTGTAATCTGACTAACGAAAATTCGACTCATGTCCTAGGTTTATGTTCGATTTCTTCCTATGCTTGGTTATTGGTTTGACGTTGGCTTGATATTGATCGTCCTTCAAAATTTAGAGCGGTTAATCTTTTTAAATATGTTGGTCGCATGTCCACCATGAAGAAAGTGGGTTCTTTGGCGTTTCAAGAATTATACTAAGTTAAGACCCAATATAAGAAAAAACAAACTTCATTTTTATGATGTTCTAAGTTTTTTTATATTTGGTTTATTAAAAGGAATCGTTGTATTAACACTTCTTGGGTGTAGTGGCTAAATAATCACCTGATGTTTCTATAATCTTTTTTTCATTTGCCTTCGTCTTGCTCCTTGCTAGGTGCGGGGTCCTATTGATAAATGCTTGTTCTAAAAATATTAAAATTTCGTAAATATATAGTTAAGTTTTTAACATATAATAGAGAATTTTTTTAATATATATAGTTAGGTTTTTTCATTTGCTGGTTACAACTACAAATTATGAAACTAAAGCGGATTTGGGTGATGTATTGAAAATTAGTGGTAAGCCGGATTTGGGTGATGCATTGATAATTACGTTTCATACCCAAATGTAAAAATAATACCTGAAGAAAACTTACATGATTATATCATATACTAACATATAAAAAAATATATTATCCTTATCATCAATGATCACAAGTATAGTTTTAATAATATATTAACATATAAAAGATTAACTCTGTCCTCATTATTATCAATAAGACTTGCATAACATGATTTATGGATTTCAAGAATAAACGGATGTTGCTCTAAATGGGAATAACGGGGATGTCACAATCAACATGGTGGCACTCACATCAATTTTTACTTCAATATCTTTTTCAAACTTTATTATATTCTTCTATATGAAATTATTCTGAGCAATAATGAGAGATCTCGATTAAAATCAAGAATCTTTATCTTGATTTTGATAACTATTAACAAACTTAAGTAAAACAAACTAATAAAGCAGCATGTATATATCAACATCGAACGGAGCAGGATCATCTAACAAGACTTTTTTTTCAAATGTTAGGTTAACACCACTTTCACACCATATCATGCACAGTTAAGTGTGGAAAAACCATAGACTTTAAGCGATGGTGGATTGCGAACGAAGACTTTGTTGTTAATACGAAACCTACAAAATTGCATTTTACCAGCTTGAAAAGGATTGTTTTTTGGTATATTAATAACATATTTAACGTTTAAGATTATTAATTCGGGCTAACTTTGACTCAAATGGTCATCTATATCTAATCAAGTCATCAACTAATAACTTGATCACTAGGGGATTGATTCATAAAATCATCGAACCGACATGCCAAACGTGTGCACCGTTGCTGGAAGACGTACAATACCCATGATGTGTAATTTTGTCACTAGCGAGGGGGGGAAGAAATAATAGCCAATTAGCTATATTCAAATACATGTGCTTGATTGATTATTAGAAAAACAAAAAAGAGGTTATTCTGGTTGTACGATGGTGATGTTCAATAAAAAAATGAGCATTCGTGCAATGGGTAAAACTAGTTTTCATAACCAGAGCGACTCAACTGACTTTAAGGTCTCAACGACATAAATTTCGGGTCACGATTTGAAAATCATGTTATAAACTCTCCTCTCATGCAATAATAAACTAAAAAGCTTATAATTGGTAAATTTAAAAAAAATTGTATCTAAATATAATTTTTTGTACTTAGGTTAAGTGTACTTCTCTATCGCTATTCAATGCATATATTGTTTAGTAAACTTAATACTTGGTTGGCCTTGTACTTAACTTCAAACGGACGAGATAAGATAAACGAGTTATGACGAGTTTGTGCTCACCTGAGCTTAAGCTTGACTTGTTTAAATGAGTGGAGATCAAGCTTCACTCATTTTACCTAGGGAGATCAAGTTTAAGTTTTTTAATCTAAAGAGCAACTCAACTCTTTTATGGTTCTACTATAAAAGTTCATGCTCGGCTCAAAATCAATTTCACAAACTCGAGTTCGGCTTCTTGTATACTTATTTTGTATTTAGTAATCTATTCATATATATGTATAAATAATATATTTTATATATATATATATATAACATAATATATACTATATTAAAAAAAATTAAAAATTAATGTGTGAGAATTATTATTGTATATAAATTTAACAATTTATTAACACATTAAAAAAAGTTGGTACAAATCAACACTCTTTTAGATTCAGCTTGACATGTTAAGCTCTGGCTCATCCTTATTTATTATAAAAAAAAAACCCAATATAAAGCTCGAGCTCAAACTTTTTTAAGATCAGCTCGATTCAAATTTTTAGCGTGGAGCGCAACTGTTTTTTACACGATAAGGTTTGACTTTTTTCTCGCCTTCAGTATTTTTTTATGCATAAGTTTTCAATACTAGTTACCTAATCTTAAAATTTAAATAAAACAGAGAAAATAAGATTATTAGATAGCCCCCCATTGGCCCATTGTCACAAACGCAGGCCCATTAGATAAAAAATTTAGGTTTTGAAGCACTAAATTATCGGAAAATTCGAATTTTGAGCCTTCAGTTCATGGTCATATACCCTTCTAGCTGGACCGGGCCTGATGTTTCAGGCCGCACAACTGCACAAACACAATCTGGCCCATCAGGATCAAGACCATCTTACCTTGAATACCTTCTATGTTCTATAAACAAAAAGGTCTCCTCTAACTTCTATAAAGCTTTCACCTCTGTCTAGCTCACTTAAACCCACTTATTATATAATGAGACCCTGATTTGCCTCGAGTGTCATGATATCTTCGGAGCGTATGGTTCATTGGCATTCTAGCGAGCGTTGATGTGGACCCGGTGAGCGCAACGAGATGGGATGAACAAACTGACTCCACCATGGGACCTCTAACGAGCATATCCTAAGTGTTCCAATAAAGTAACTAGAAAAATCATCACTAGACTTCTATAGGTGAATAAAACCTATGCAATACTTTTATAAATATTTATGTTATATAAAATTAAGAGAGACATGAAACATATATCAGTTTTTGTTAGTATTAGGTGCTTTATTTCCCAATTTGACTTAATTTCAACGTTATGAAACTTGGTTTCTATTAAGTGAACATTTTTATTATTATCACCTAGTTCAAGTTAACGGAGTAAAATGTTCACCCCTTAGTAATTAAGTTTCGTATATATTTTACGTTACTTAATATTGAAGTATTTAAAATGTTTATTAAAATAGTAGTTAAGGTTCAGAACACCTGATAAATAAAAGTTTAGTGAATTTAAATAAACCAAAAAATAAATTTGAATGACTTTAGTTAGAAATCCAAAAACTTTACTTACCATAATATAAAGTTTTTCCTTTTTTTTTTTTAACGGCGTTGTTTTCACGTACCACGTATGTTGTTTGAGAACTAGACTCACCAGGCAGCGGTGAAACAGACGCCCCCTAATGCGTGGGAACCCCCTGGAATAGGTAAACTCTCGTCACCCATCGGAACCTGGAACCGAACCCGGGATAAATCCTAAGCTGTCCCTTAACATGGTGTCCATTTAAACTGTCTATGTGAGATTCAAACCCATGACCTCCGCATTAGAAGGTGAACTCTTACCACTTCAGATAAGTTTGCTGGACTAGAGTTTTTCCTCAAGGTATATCTAAAGTCTAAAGATCATAGAAAGCAAACACACGAATCAAAATCACATGTTTGATGCCTCATTGTGGTGGTCTCAACCTTTGTGGAGTGCAATCATTGAAAACCCGGTGAAGAATGAGACTTAGATTGGAACACGGGGTCAAGTGTGAGATGCCAATGGACAAGTGTAAAGGTTGAAGGGTCGTAAAAGACAAACATAGAAAAGAACAGATCATAAAGTAAATGAGGTATTTGTGTTTCTTAAATTAATTTTTTGTTTTTCTAAGGAAGAAACTAAAAAGTAAATTTTCTTTCAACCTTTTAGAAAAGTGTATAAGGAACTATCATTATACATACCAAAAGGATAACAAGTGTGGTTTTTTTTTAATGTTCATATAATACTTTTGTGCTCGGTCATCTGAGTAAATTCATTGGTAAAAAGTCACCCACGTCTGTGAAGAGTAAAGAGTTAGAAATTTACTACATATTAAGACCAAATATAACCAAAGGGGGTGTTTGGGTGGATTGGAATTGTAACCTCTTTTTCTGTCTATGTCCCCTTTTACTTAGCTTGTCGTGAGGGGTGTTTGAAAGGATTGGAATTATTAGAGATGATGACGTTGATGAGTGATGACTATTTAGTTTAAGATTATACCTCATGACTCATGTTTGTTCCTTTGTTTGGAACACAAATATAATAAATCAAACTTTAATGAGCCAAAGGCACTTCCTTGTAGATATAAAATTCCTTTTTAAGTTGGATTTTCAGCCATTGAAAGATTTCAAAGTTTCAATTACATGATCAAATAATTAAGGCTTGATTGGTGGCTTTTACATTATACGGCTACTTGTCATAATAATAAGTCATTAATTCTAGAAGCTTGACTATCATCAAATAAACCTCAAAAGTGTGATATTTCGACTATTTTTTAAATAACGAAGGTTTTATTCAATTTGGCGTATTTTTTAGTTCTTACTTCTTAATAACTAAATAACCTTCCAAAGTTTACTATTTGTAATATTTTATTGATCATAACTGTATAAAAAATTATAAATGCTTTCGTATTCATAAATTTCAAATACGTGCTAAATACTAAAGAAACTATTTTTACATGATTTGGTTTAACCTACCAAATTGGTTCATCACTTAATACCATTACAAATTAATTATTTCTATGGTAAATGAAGTTTTTTTTTTTTTTCATTTCTCTTTCGTAGGGGTGTAAATGAGCCAAGCCGGCTCGTGAAAATCTCGAGATCGGATCGGTAAAAAGCTCGAACGAGCCGAGCCTAAACGAGCTCGATCCCGAGCTTGAGCCTTGAAATATGGCTCGTTTACTTATCGAGCCGAGCTTGAGCTTCAGGTGTCGAGCTCGAGCTAGCTTGCGAGCCTAAACGAGCTTTTTCTATATATCATTTTTATTAATCTATTAACTATATATTTATATTTAAAAATATATCTATATATAATATAAAATAAAAAAACCTAAACCATATATATTATGTTAAATATAAAAATGAATAACTATAAAAATAAATAAAATTAATAATTAAAATATATAAATTAAATAATAAACGAGCTTAGTCGAGCCGAACCCGAGCTTGAAAATTTCTTTACGAGCCGAGCTCAAGCTTTTAAACCAAAATTTTAAACGAGCCGAGCTCGAGCTCGAGTCTCCCTAAATCTAAACGAGCCGAGCTCGAGCTTTATCAAGCTCGGGATCGGCTCGACTCGTTTACACCCCTATAATTTTTTGCCTAGTTCCTAAATTTAGGGGAAAAAATATGAAGATATGATTTTGTGAGAGGAAAGAAAAAAATTATAATGTTATTTTAAGAATTTTTTAAAGTGATCGTAAATGAGAGAAAAAAAATAATGATAAAAGTAGAAAAAGTATTATTTACTTGAAAAACGTAGAGATTTAACCCATGCCATCATCTTTTCATCTTCTACCTTTTTTTTAATTATATAACATTTTTTCGGTTAATAATTAGCTCCTTAGTCATTACCTTATCATTTATCTTTAATTCATTCATATCTATTATAGATAACTAACAGCATTCATAATAGGTTCTCTAAATTTGGTGTGAGTATATTCTCTGTATTATAGAGATTTATTGAAAATGATTGTGAGTAGAGGGATATAGAGAAAATGATAGATTCTCTATGTATAGAGAATATGAGAGAGAAAATGTAGTGATTTTGTAAATTGAATAGGACAGAGAAAAGGTAATGATTTAAAAAAAAAAGTAATATTTTATTGAATAGGAAAGTGGTTGTGAGTGGATGAGAGAGAAAAAAAATGATATGCCCCCGCTATCCCGACCCCCCTTTGACCAATCCCC
>WOUH02032146.1:0-13126 GCA_009936405.2 Stevia rebaudiana
TTAATATATATTTGAGTTTTATTTCCGCTGCTGTGTAATCTCTGTTAAACCTTTGTGCTTTGTGTAAATCCGATGACATAGCGAGCCCATGGAGTTTGGGGCGTCACAACAACCCTGATTCTGATAAGGATGTCGAGTGGACCTACATGCGAAATGAGAGTTTGATAAAATGGTCGGTGATTATCGTTAGAATACCATATGTGGAAGGGAGCTTGGAACTAAATCCCATAGCTGTGTTTTTTCTTATTTCATAATAATGAAAATTGGTTGATTATATGAGCGGTAGACGAATTAATTTAGTTTTTTTGAGTAGGTAAGGCACTGCACCACGAGAATCAGTGTCCTTATTTGATTTCTCGAATTGACTATGATGGATTTGCACTGCAATGGGATGATTATGAGATTTTAGTGTACTCTTGAGTAGGGTATGTAGTTTTTCATGTTTGTTTAGGATAGGTTTGAAAGGATAATTAGTCTGATTCATGAAAACCACGGTCTATTAGTTTACCCATGGTTAATCCATTGATTCGTAATGTCTACGTTTCGTATGAAAAGGATCTTTAAGGATAAACATGGTAGTTAATTTCCACGAAGTTGATTAAGAAGGGTGGTCATCATATTCTTAGCATAATTCTGACTTCTTTATCGACTTGGCGGTTTTAAAATCATTCAAAGGGATCATTTATGTATTTGAGTAGGTTTGAAATATTATCGAAGATCGAACAATGAGGTGAAAAGTTTACCGTGTGATACTAGGTTTATTGGAATGCAAATGATAATGGTAAACAATTTAGAAAAATGATATGTGATAACTTCTCCCTTACTTTAGATGAACGGTCATAGATTTGAATTTTTAAATAGGAGTCAGTTTTTCATAATTCCCGATTAAAGTGTACTTCCATGTATTGACGATGTTTATATATAGGGTGTATGTAGGGCAAACCCAGCCATTAACCCACCACATTTTAATACATGAATGTATGCCTTAACCAGAACTTAAGATAACATTGACACACTGATGGATATATTAAAATTTGTGTATAAGGTATGATTTTAACGGAGTAAGAATCATAAATTTATAGGCTACGTTTGAATACGCCAGAACTTTAAAGAAAATGATAATTTGGCATTTGATTACATTATGAGTTTAAAAGCATATAATGTTGGTTGAATAGGGTTTTGAAGTCTTAAATCTTAATTTGGATGAAATGGTGGTCTAGAATCTTGAATTGGCATTTGAGTGAAAGTGATAGTCTAACATATTGGATCGTTGTTTGAGTAAAAGTGAAGTCTTTATTATTGAGATGTCATTCAAATATAAGTATAGTCTATATTTTGAATTTGATATTTGAATATGAATGAAGTCTAATGGATTGTTTAATATCTATAGTCTAAAACATTGAATATGAGATTTGAATAATTGTGTAATCTAAAGTATTGAATAAAATTGAAGTTTAAGAATGAAGTTTAGAATTGAGTATTTGAATAAGTTTATAGTCTTAAAACATTGAGTTTGATATATGAATAACAATGTAGTTAAAGTATTAAATTTGAATAATAGTGTATTGAATCTGATATCGAACAGGTGTATAGACTAAAGTTTGCATAAGATTGAAGTTCTAAGGATGATGTCTAGAATCTTAAATATGAGAATAAGTTAAGAGGCTAAAACAGACGCTTAAATATATTTGAGTTTGTGATTTAGATAATGGGCTCTCCGTTTGTAATTATTATCTTGTATGACAGGAGTTTCTAGAATCTGAATCCGTTGTGCTGCATACCGTCAGAGAGTCCGGTGACCGGCGACCAGTCTCCGTCGGAACCAAGGACGAATGAATTCGATGGAAATGCAGTTGGATTAGCGTCATCTGGATCTAAATCCTGCTCTGGTAGCAGAAACTTCGCCGGATTTTTATACAAATGGACAGATTACCGCAAAGGATGGCGATTCAGATGGTTTCTGCTAAGCGACGGCGTGATTTCCTACTCGAAGATCATACAACCGGATGAACTCGCGATCGGAGAAGACGTTAACTTCATCGGCGATGTAACTTCCGGTAGAGTCAAACGACGAGATAAATGTGGTAGTAAAAGACGTTATGAGCATCAGAAAACTTTGGGAAGCCTTCACCTTCAGGTAATCTAAACGAAGACGAATTTTAACTTATTTAAAGTACAGGGTTTAGATTCTCAGAAAATTCCCAAAATGTATATTTTTACCCTGAATAAACATTCAACCCAATAAAAGCCCAAAAATCCAAAATGTTCACTTAGACCATTCACATCTCGTTCTCTAAAATTGTATCCGTAGATTCTCTATATTATTGAGATTCGTTAAAAGTAGTTGTGAGTGGAGAAGAGATAGAGAAATTGAAAAATCTGTAAATAGAGAGAATAAGAGAGAGAAAGTGCAATGATAAAGGTATAGAAAGCAGTATTTAATTGAATAAGAGAGAGAAATATAATGATAGATTTATAAAAGATTATTATTTAATTGGATATGAGGGAGAAAAGGTAGTTATAAAGGTATAAAAAATATTATTCAATTGAATAAGAGAGAGAAAAAGTAATGATTTTTAATGAATTAAGAGTAATCACATTTGTAAATTGAGTAAAAGTTTAGTAAAAATGAATGCTTTTACAGGCTCTCTATGTAAATTGAGTAAAAGTTTAGTAAAAATATATATTTTGAGAGTTTTCCTTTAGATTATGAATGTAGTCAAGTATAGAAACATCTTTGTTTCATGAAGATGTTTGAATCAGAAGCTTTTGTTGGTAATGTTGTTTCGTAATAATAATAATAATAATAATAATAATAATAATAATAATAATAATAATAATAATAATAATAATAATAATAATCAGAAGGAGGTTTGGCAGATGTTGCATATTATTTTTTTGGCCTCTATGACCCAAAACTGTGTTTTAGTAAGATTAGGTTTGTAATTTTAAAAGGGGTTGCAACGCAATTTGTTTTCAGTTACCTAGAGTTTATTGTAATAGTGTAAAATTGTCTTGAGAAGTTAATCTTAAAAGAAAATTAAAAAATTGGTGAGTTGTTCATTATTGTAATCGTGTACTCTATGCCACCATTATTTAGGGCTTATGAATATTTTTAGTCTGTTAAACTTGCCGAAATGTTGTATTTGTTTTATATTTATCTTTTTTCTTTGCAGGTGTCCTCATTCCGAGAGAGCAGATCAGATGAAAGGAAATTCTATATATTTACCGCTACAAACACACTTCATCTCAGAACAAGTTCTAAAAAAGATCGTGTTGTTTGGATTGAAGCTTTGGTTTCAACTAGAAATCTATTATCTTTAAGACAATTAAATGAACCAACTGATCATATATCATTGTCAACTGAAAGATTAAAGAAACGCTTGCTTGAAGAAGGAACCAGTGAGATGGTTGTCAAGGATTGTGAGCAAATCATGCTTTTGGAGTTTTCAGAAATACAAGAAAAAACAAGAATCCTTTGTGAAGAACGTTCAAATTTGCTTGAAAACGTGAGACACTTAGAGGCGTGTTATCTTCGTCCTTAGTTCTTGGAGTTTTTTTCCAAAATAGTGTAGTTAGGAAACTTAATTAACAAAAAGGTGTAGTTGAAAAATTATTTACCAAAATGGGTGTTTTCTAAATTTTGATTTTTCTCACTCTTACTTTCATTGGGTATTTCATTTAATTTGTTTTAAAAAAATTTAGAGATTAATTTTTTAAAACTTTTTGAAATGTTTTTTTAATTAAAATGTCTTTTTACGTATTTCTCCACAAATTTGTTTAATTCTTTCAAAATATTTTATAAAAAACTTTTTAAAACGTTCTTGATATAGAAAAAAATTACATCTGATATCTTTAACGTTTCTAAATCAAAATGTTTTTTTTTTTAAGTTTCGAAAGTTTTTTAAAAGGCTCTTAAAAAATACATTAAAAAAAATGCATTATATATTATCTTACACGTACTAAAAAACCATCCAAAGCGGATCGTACCGGATAGATTTGATCGATTTAGCTATCTCAAAACTCGACGATTTGGTTTATGTTTTATGTTTTGAGAAACCGGGTGATTTGGTTCAATTTACGGTTGGTATGTTTATTGCTATAATTTGATTAAATCAACCTATTGCAATTTTTTGCTATTGGTTTTAGTTAGGGGTGTTCAAGTTCGGATATCTGGTAGTTTGGATATCCGAACTTCGGATATCCGAAATTTCGGATACCTATTTTTCACTATCCGTATCCGAAATTTCGGATACGGATTCGGATATCCAATCGGATATCCGAATTTGAAAAAATATTTATTAATTCATGATTTTTTTTAATAATAAAGAAAATAATCCGGATATCCGAAGTATCTGAAAAATATCCAAAAAAAATATCCGAAAATTATCCGAATATCCGAAAAATATCCGAATATCCAAAAAATATCCGAAATATCCGAAAAATATCCGAAATTTCGGATATTTCGGAGATCCGAATATCCGAAAATTTTAAAAATCAATATCCGAATCCGAATCCAAAATTTCGGATATCCGAAGATTCGGATATCCGAAATTTCGGATAATTCGGATTCGGAATTTCGGATAATTCGGGTTTGGTTTCGATCGGATTCGAATCTTTTTGAACACCCCTAGTTTTAGTAAAGTTTATAGTAGTTCTTTCTCTTTTTAACATATTTCTCATTGTCCTTGTCAAGTGGTTCATTTTTGCTATCACCACTCAAACAATATGATAGCAAACAATTTTCAAATAAAAATAATAACCAATTTTGACATTTTAAAACATAGCTAGTTTTCGTAAAACATTTTGAAATAATTAAATAATATTTTAGAAAGTATATGTAAAAAAACATTCTATCTAAATAAAACCTTTTAAGAAGTTCTAAATCATTTCTAAAAGAACAACATACATTTAAAAGCTCATTTCAGGAAGTATTCTTTTTATATCATGAACATTTTAAAAAGTTTTTTATAAAAATTTTTAAAGGATTAAACAAATTTGTGGAGAAATACGTAAAAAGCATTTTAGTTACAAAAAACATTTCAAAAAGTTTTAAAAAAATTAATCTCTAAAAGAATTTTAAAACAAATTAAATTAAATACCAAGAAAATAGGAGTGAGAAACACAAAAATCTAAAAAAAACCCATTTTGATAAATAATTTCACAACTACACATTTTTGGTAAATAAGTTTCCTAGCTATACTATTTTGGAAAAAAAACTCTAGTTCTTGAGAATATAAAAGTGCTAAATGACACAAAAACTTTTAATATTTTGACCTTTCGACAATTTATACCGTCCAACATTAAATAAAAGAGTAAATTGCAATTTGCATCCTTGCATTATAAGCAAAAAAACAGGATGCATCCCTAAGTTATAGGCAAAACAACAAGTTGCGTCCTTAAGTTATAGGCAAAACATTAAGTTGCAAAACAAAAAGTTGCATCCTTTTGCTCAATTTTTGCCATTTGCATCCTTGGGGTTTCACTTATTCTATGTCTGAGTCCCTGAGTTCAGGATCCTTTTGCTAATACGTTGCATCCTTTTGCTCAATTTTTGCCATTTGCATCCTTGGGGTTTCACTTATTCCATGTCTGAGTCCCTGAGTTCAGGATCAAAATGAGTCAAAGGTCTTCAAACGCAACTTGACAAAACGGATTCAAAACGAAATGCATCCTAAACTCAGGGACTCAAACATGGATAAAGATACCCCAAGACGCAAATGGCAAAAATTAAGCGGAAGAAACGCAACCTGTTGTTTTGCCTATATCTTAGGAACGCATATTACAGTTTACCCTAAAATAAATAAGAGTAGTTTGTTGTTTAAAACCTTTTATTGTGGTCTAGTCACTTTTTTTTTTTTTCAGATTTGGTATAAAGAAATAAGGTTCACATTTAATAGGTGGCGTATAAAGGTAGTGACAATAGTGGACCGGCATTGATGGAATAGGTTGAATAGTTGAGCGACCTTCATTTTCAATTACATCAACCATTTTATTTATATGTTTTCAGATGATATCAGCAACAAGAGTTTGTTTTACACAATAGTTGTTATATGTGAACAAATATTCTTGATATACCTGAAACATCAAATCCTAAAAGTGTGTAAATTAAAATTTAAGGCCCACCCATGTGGTTGGAGTTATCTTCTTACTTTTCTAGCTCTTAATAATTTATCAAGAGCCTACATGTACCCTATTACATTTTTCTAGCATGTCATATTCCAACTGTCCCAAATTGACATACAAATGATTAATACAAACCTTCATGTACGAGTCTTTGCAAACTTTCCAGAAAAATATACCACATCCTTATGGGAAAATTACTAAAGTATGCTAGTTTGATTCATTTATTATCAAAATAAACATAAAATTTGAAGGCTAAATCCAAAAAAAACACAGGCTAAATTTTGGTCAACACGCACTCACATTTTGACACATACCATTTTGCTGGCTAATTTAGCCAGCGCTTTTTTCAAAAAGTAACCAATCAAGAATTGACATGTGTACTGTACTATCTTGTTCCCTGATCAGGAATATGTTTTTTTTCTAACCAATCATTTTCTGACACGAGTCACTCAATGTCACTGGCTAAAAATTCAAAAGTACAGGATAACAGCCATTATATTAAGTCGGTGCTTTTTTAGCCTGAGCTTTTTATTTTTTAGCCAGCGCTTTTATGTTTTTAACATTTGTTTTAAAAAGCGCAGGCTAAATTTAAAAAGTGCAGGCTAAAAAAGCACCGGCTAAATGTAATGGCTACTAGCTAGTACTTTTGAACTTTTAGCCTCTAGATTCATGTTTATTTTAGTAAAAAAGTGGTCAAACTTGTTTCAATTGGTAAATTTCCTCATCCTTTTTATGATATCCATAATGTTGAAAAGGAATGTTTTCTAATTAGTGAGCATTAGGAATATGTAAAGGTTTTTCAATTAACACTAGCTAATAAATCTTACTTCACTTGAATGTTCAAATATATAAGGAAGAAGAAGTGTTGTTCAATCAGTTCAATAAGTGCATGTTACCTAATGAAATGGTTACTGGTAAATAATTGGTTGATCAACTTTCGGTTTGAGCATGCATTTTTCAGTTGATATGTAACATAAAACCATAATAATTATTTTTACCAAGCAAATATCTTTTGTATGGATCAGGCTGCTAGTACTGACATTGAAGCCTCTGATATGGTTTGTGGACAAAACAACGGTATGCGGTCTAGTCATCATTTTCTTTTGATATCTATGTATATATGTTAACTTTTTTTATCATGATATAATAATATTCAGAATGTAGTACAACTAAATCATCTAATGATGTTGAGAAACAAGAGCATGAGGTGGGTTTAGAAGATGACCAAATTCACTTCTTTGACACACAAGATTGTTTTCCTGAGATAAAGACCACCCAACCTAATGAAATGGCTAAGTGTGAAATAGTAAGGAGAAAGAAGCTTCCGGATCCAGCTGAGAAAGAAAAGGCGGCGAGTCTATGGTCTTTGATTAGAGACAATGTTGGAAAGGATCTAACACGCGTATGTCTTCCCGTTTATTTTAACGAACCGATTTCATCTCTACAAAAATGTTTTGAGGACCTCGAGTATTCATACCTTCTAGATCAAGCTTATTACCATGGAAAACAGGTACACTGTTAAGATAACTAGTTTCCAAATATTATTCTTGTTTTTTAGAGTTGGTGAAAATGGTGAAAATAAAGTGATAACAATAATTTTCTGAAACTGATTGATTTTATGCGTAACTCAACCATGCATATATACTATTATTATTGGTATGCAAACACAATTTGATGAACAAATCACTTAAAGATTCGATAAACTTGCAGAGAATTTGAGGCTTCTTTGTTGCCCATGATAATCATAATTAGAGGATCATTAAACATATTTGATAAGCAATTATGGGGTTATAACTTTTATAACTACCCTTTTAACCGACTCTAACTAATTTTCACTTTTACATACAGTTTGACTTTTGCATAATAATAATATTGACACTCGTAGATAATCTTTATTTTTTCTTCTATCATTTTTCATACATACACATACAACATCGACATCCATACATACGTACGGTTCGGGTATATATAACCCTAGTTTTAAACGACTAGTGACAGTTATTTAGCCTACATATTTTGAGCTAATTAAATTCAACCTCCTAAGGTTACATAGATACATATATACTAGACTCAAATACACTTTCTAATAACGTCGTTTCTAACCCAAACTAATATATTTAGGTTTTTTATTGCCTTAAACTATTAGCATTAGAGTTAGAATTGTATAGAAGAGAGAAATAAAACAAACACACCAACACTTTTATTTATCTAAACAAAGATTTAATTAAGACCTGACTAACAAACTAGCAATGTTTTAAAAACCGGACCGGATAGCGAACTAGACATTTTGGTCTGACCGGTTCAAATGGCCGGACCAGATCTATGAAGCTGATTAATTATTTTAGTGATTATAAGTAAATAAAATACTGAAAAAATAAAAAATATATATAAAACTGGTCCGGTCTGGTTTTTAAAACACTGCAAACAAGATATAACAATAAACAAAGACTGGCTAGATAAACTTGACCAACAATTCAAATTATATTCAAGAAAAGTGTGTTCTTAATATAACATTGTATGTATGCTGTGGTTTTTAGGGAAACAGTCTCCAAAGAATATTAAACGTTGCTGCTTTTGCGGTTTCTGGATATGCATCTTCAGAAGGTAGACATTGCAAACCATTCAATCCTTTACTAGGGGAAACTTATGAAGCTGATTATCCTGAGAAAGGAGTTCGTTTCTTTTCCGAGAAGGTCTCTTGGTTATTTTCATTCATTTTGAGTTGATTATTTATTCTTAAAGTTTTAAGTTCATCAAAATATAAAATATAAAATAATTAAATAAACAGGTTAGTCACCATCCGACAATAATAGCTTGTCACTCTGAAGGTAAAGGGTGGAAATTTTGGGGAGATTGCAACATTGTGACAAAATTTTGGGGCCGATCAATTCAGATCGATCCTGTTGGTGTTCTTACATTAGAATTTGATGATGGAGAGGTATTTCAGTGGAGTAAGGTATGGAGATTGGAGAACATGTATTAACCGCCATTTCAGTTTAAATATTATTTTGACTTGCTATAATTTTGTATCAACTGTTAGGTGACAACCAGCATTCACAACTTAATTTTTGGTAAAGTTTATTGTGATCATCATGGAATGATGCATATACGTGGTAACCGTGAGTACTCATGCAAACTCAAGTTCACTGAACACTCTTTTCTTGAACGAAATCCACGCCAGGTAATTGCTTACTATTAAAACACATACATACATTCATTCATACATACATACATACATTTATGCACATATACTCTAGCACACATACATGTTTATATACATACATACTTTTAACTCACATACATACATTCATACACATGTTGGATCAAGGTAAGAAAAACACACTAATTTACGTAGGAAATATGGACTGTTTTCTTAACCTTGCTGCTTAACTTCATTAATAAATTACAATACATATATAAAGCAAAAGAAACAAAGTGGAGGAGTAAACCCACGTAAACTAGATCCTAAAAATCAGGAACATACTCATGACTTTGACCCACTACATCACTTGCCTTATCCAAAACACACAACCCGTGAAGTAGGGACCTGCTGACCCGTGACTCGTGAACAAATCCAAATAATCCAACAATCATCCCCTTAATCGTTCTTTGTTCACATTATTCTTCAATGCAGCGTTCCTGTCAAAACAACACTCACTTCGACTTCTGTTGGATACCCGACCTCCACCTCGGTCACGTCCAAAGTCGTTACCACACATACAACATCTAACATGTCATCCCGTTGTAACCGTTCATTAACATCCTGACTCATGATCACGGATCGACAACCTTTTCCCGGGCCACATCCAAAGCCACCCGACTTGAACTCCAACGCCACAATGTTGTCACTTAGTAGGTTCACCTGGGTAACACAATTACATTAACAACTAGGTGAGTAGCCACCTTAATTTGTATTCACATATCCTCTTTAAATTTTAACCTAACATTCTACATGTTTGCTTTTCCATCCTAGCACAAGGACTCCTAACATAACACCAAGCACACCCTAATTTCATATCTCGACCAACAATGCTAGATCACGCTCCAAACATAAAACAAGAACAACCCCAAAATTTTCTGACCACACTTGTTCAAGAGGCTTCTCCACCAGCCAAGAAAACTAAGCCACCACCTTCTACTGTTTTCTTTCACCCGCTAAACAAACCGAACCCAAAGCCAACTACTTTGACGGATCCTTTCTGTCCACTTTTCCCGCAAGTAGGTCAGTCGTCGTTATCATGAAACAAGCCGATCAAGGTTCTTTTATCAATGCTAACAACCCTGGAATACCAAGGTTTATCACCGGTCACCCCTCCTCGCCTCAAATGGGACTCCCACACGACAACGATTGAACAGAAACATTTTATTGTCTTCGTCTCCTGCTGTTAAATAGTCCTGAAATAGTCCTTATTGTCCCGTTCTTCGCCTCTAGGATTTTAAAGATAATCTCTTGTGCTTTGTGTACTGATAACCCGATTTGTGTATACAGCAGCACCTCATGGTGGCGACCCAAATCGACAGCCAAAACCCATGATCATCCACCACATGTGCTACTCTTGCGATGGCAGCCCTGCAACCCGAACTCCTTTTGATGTCCACTCTCAAAATGACTGCTTAACCTTGGCTCTAGATACCAAATGTTGGATCAAGGAAAGAAAAACACACACTACACACACTAATTTACGTAAAGAATATGGAATGTTTTGTTAACCTTGCTGCTTAACTTCACTAATAAATTACAATACATATATAAAGAAAAAGAAACAAAGTGGAGTAAACTCACCTAAACTAGATCCTAAAAGTCAAGCAAAACTCATGACTTTAACCCACTACATCACTTGACTCATTCAAAGAAATAATAAACATGTGACTAATTTAAACACTTCTGTTGCAAGTTTGGACCTTTATCCAAAACACACAACCAGTGAACTAGTGACCTGCTGACCCATGACTCATGAACAAGTCCGATTAATCCAACAACACATGCTTACATATATACATATACACATATATACATACATGCATACACACACATGCTTACTATTAATAGACATACATAATTACATATGTATACATATCCTTTTAACACAACATACATACATTCATACATAAACACACTGATAAAAAAATCAAAATAAAAGATAGACTGAATACGCATTATACATGCTTACATATATACATAATTTATGTTTTTTATTTACTTATACTACATAGATAAGAAAAAAGATACAAAATTAGCAAGTTTCCGAGAAAACCCCAATTCTTGTTTTAGGATTTTATATTCATATATACCGTATATATTAATAAAAACAGAAAAGGTTAATCCTAACAAGAAGTTGCTGGGATATATCTACCTTTTTAAATATTTTTTATTTTCTAATACTAAATAATAAGAAAAAACAAAAAGAAAACTTTATTTTCAATCCTGACAACACGTTGTCAGGAAATAAAACTATTCTATTTTTTCGTTTTTGCTATCAGGTAGTTTAAAAAGACACAAAATAGAAAAAATCTATCCCGACCAGTTGTTGTCGGGAAAAAGATTTCAACGCTGGTTAGTTTGAATCCTATCAAATATCGCCGCATGGACTTGTTAGTACATGGTTTTGAGACACATCAGTCCCGATGACTTGTCGTCGGGATAGGTGATACTATACCGACCACTTTTGTTGTCAGGAAAGGTGTCGTCACAAAACCTTTTTTTTTCTCGTAGTGTATATATAATTAAATCATTACTTTATTCAGGCTCAAGATTCATTGTTTTAGGTGCACGGGTTCGTTGAAGATGTTAATTGTAACAAACAAGCAACTATATTCGGGAAGTGGGATGACAACATGTATTACATAAAAAGAGTTTCACATGTAAAGCCAAAAGATATGAGTGATGCTGTTCTATTGTGGAAAAGATCTATGCGTCCAATGAATCTCACTCGTTACAATCTAACGTCTTTTGCTATTACATTGAACGAGTTAACCCCTGGATTGAAGGTAGTAAAGATATGACCCATAGATGTATAATTAAAGAAAAATGCATATTTGTTACATTTGCATTGTGTTTGTTTTTTATTTATTATTGTTGATGTTTAATAACGGGTTAAGGAGAAGCTTCCACCTACGGATTCTAGACTCAGGCCAGATCAACGACACTTGGAGAACGGAGAATATGACATGGCAAATACTGAAAAGCTACGTCTCGAGACTAGGCAAAGAATGGTACTAGTAACTGGGGAAGCTTATGATACAATCTGTTTTCGGTATAAAGTGTACAAAATGGGGTGGAATTATCACGCAAGAAGGATTTTTCCTTGTGTGATTATTATCACACACAGGTGGAAATATCATATATAACCACCAACGTGTGATAATAATCACGTAAGACAAAATCCTTCTTTCATGATAATTCCATCCCAACTTTGTACAAAGAAAGTTTTTGGTAATAACTGATTCTAATAAAGTAATAATCTTATCATATAACTTATTACGACTTATTTATCATTATTTTCTTTAAACTTTGTAGTCAATAAAATTACAAGAAAACGGATGGAAACCGCGATGGTTCCAAAAAGATGGTGAAAATGGTTCCTATCGATATGTGGCCGGATACTGGGAAAAAAGAGAGGAGTGTAGTTGGGACGGTTGGCCAAATATATTTGGTGAGCTTAGCCAAGAAGTTAATGATTCCACCCATGAAATTTAAGGTAATGTCTTATGTCCTTTTATGTTAGATCACTAATGCACTAGATTCTTTAACAAACATGGTATCAAGAACAAGTTTTGATGAATGTGCAGGGGGACAAATTCATGTTATGGAAGAATATTTTACCCAATTAATTTAAGATTCTTTTCACATGTTATTCTCTTGTGGAAAGAACGAAAAGACCTTTAAACTTATCGATCCTGCTTAATTTACAAGAATATTTCAACCCCCCTGCGCGAGAGTAGGACATTTGGTAAAACCCATCACAAGACATTGAAACACATTATGAGGTTTATCCTTATA
>WOUH02032156.1:0-13125 GCA_009936405.2 Stevia rebaudiana
GTTCCAACGCCGCTAAAATGAGTTCAATCGGAGTTCGTTTGAGTCGGTTTATGATTTTTTTAAAATCCCTTTTAGCCTTCTTAGAATAAGCTCCCTATTTAGTTGATCATAACCCGGAATATCTAATGTCGAGACTAAATATCAATAATTTTCTCTACTATAAAATTGACACACAGTATCAACATATGTGGAAACAAATCGGCATTCAAAATTCAAAATTTAAATGACTAAAATTCATAACTCCTAAAAGCGGACCAAACGTTAATGTTGTTATAATATATATATCTACACTAGCTTAAGACCCGACCCGTGTATTACACAGGGTTACATAATAAACATTTAAAATTTTATTATTGTATCATTACATATATATTAAGTTAGTATGTAGTGAACATTCAAAAAAATAAATTTAAATGATTTTGAATTTAAATATAAAAAATATATTTTATATATAAGATAGAACTAAAAAATGTAAAAGAATTTAAAATACTAATCTTAATAAATAAAATAATCAAAAAACTTTTAAAAATTAAGAAAGTGTAACATGACATTATTTGAAATGTTTTATTAGAGGTAGATTTGAACTTTTGAAGGCAAGATCAATCTCATAAATGTTTCATTAGTCTAACATTTTTTATATCAAAATAAATTTTATTATTATCTCTCATGAGTTTGTGAGGTATCCTATTCCTCTAGGCATCCAAATTAAGATGCGTGAGGGTGTCAAATGATTAAGATTGAAAGAACAACAAAACAAAAAATTTCATCGTCACCCTATAGTATTCCAAAATTATCAAGAAGGCGAAAAGGCATACTCAGTTGAGGCGATTGTAAATCGAATCAAATAGTTATAAGTTTAAACATTGTCCAACACAAATTGGTTTGAAAAAAGTCTAAGTATTTGTTAAAAACATATATATAGAAGTAAACATTGTTCATGAACCATATCAACTTAATTTTCTAGTCTAAATCTAGTGATGAACTTCACAAGAATAGGAAAACCCAAAGATACCAAAGAAAATTTATCCTGTGATGGTCCAATAGAGAATTTAAGATTCACAATTGGGCTTGCAGAAGATTGCTAAAAAAGGCTATATAAAAATGCCTTTGGTTCTGCTTGGATCTATCGATCAGTGGACAAATAATGTGACAACTGAAAGACAAAAATGGAAGAGAAAATAAAGTAAACTGACTAATGTGAAGTTTTCAGGGGTATGGCTAGTAAGAGGTTAGGTATATCGGTACTTTTTAAGCCTCTCAAAATGAACCAGTCAAACCAGTGAGTTTTCGTATAATTAACGATAATACTACGATTTATAATTTAACAATTAAAATGGGTTAAAGAGTAGGTGGGGTCAAGTTGATTAAAATTGTCAAGACTTTAGCTTTAGTATTTTAAACATGAGTAACTTTCTAAAAAAAAATAAAAATTAATTAAAATTGATTTCCGTCTATGCCAATCAAGGTTCCATCATCAAAAATCACAGATAGCTGACACTATAGTCGCAGGTTCTTCCTCGTCATTCTTGAACCACAAATTGTAGATGATTATAGTCACTGATCCTCCTAATTGACGCCGAACAACAAAATTGCAGGTTCTTAACGATTGCAGGTGGTGCTTTCTTCATTAACTTGATGTGAAAAAAAAAAAAATCTTGTACAAAATCAAAAAGAAAGTTGATCAAAACAGTATATGGATATTGTCATCCATGGTTTCATCTTCATCTCCTTGTCTAGTTGCATATGCGCCGTAAGTATTGATATATGCTATAGATTTAAGTTAAGTTCCTGCGATTATGGATTTTTGGTCAGGGGCGGCTCAGTCATTTTGGGAGCCTAAAGCAAAAAAAAATTTTGAGGACCTTTTTATCCAGGCTTGGGCCCTAAAAAATTTGGAGGTAAGGAGATGTCGGGTCAACCTGAATAAGACAAACACTCATGTCACAATTAACCCATACCCAAACCGAATTGTTGATTTGCAAGTGTTCATGGTTTTTCAGTTATTCATATTTCAAAGTCCACAAATTTACTACCAAATCAACCAAAGTTTGTGTTTGCACATTTTCGATTCTACAACAATTACCCGATTTGTCTTGTTTCGCTAAAATTTGAGTTTGAATATAATTATCGCTAAGACATGAAAATTCAACTTGAGATACGCATAAAGAGAAATGAGTCAATGTTTACCTCTTTGATAATTATCACTAGCAGCGGATTTTCTAAATTCTTTAACTAGAGAATTCATAATACGAATATTTATTAAGAGTAATATTCTCTTAACAAACTGCATAGAGTATGAAACTCAAAAACCATCAAATTTCTTTTATCGAATTCAGTTTCTAATAGAAAATACAAAATTATGATCATGATCAAACTACTTTCATCATTTTATCATAGCAATCTGAAATCCACAAATCCAAAGAAGCTACAAATCCTCAAATCCAACCATATAAGTTGTTGAGTATCTAATTTTAAGCAAATAAGCACAACAAAATCGATATAAAAAAATCCAGTTAAGCTACATATACTCAATTTCAACAATATCGAAATCCAAAATCAAATTAATTACATTTTTAAAATAATGGAATAGATATTGATATTCAATTAGAGGCGTAGAAGACAAGAAATACCTTAAAAAATCATCCAAAATCAGCAAAAGGAACGAAAGAATTGGTTTATCAACGATTAATTGTAAGTTTGTAATATTAGGAGCTAGCCATATGAGTAAAATCAAACAAACAGAGATAGAGAAATGACACTTGGTGTGACACCCCGTAATTTCAAGTTATTAACCTAACCTTACTAGTATGTGATTATTATTTGATATGACTTATATTATGTGTTATATGTTTAATTAGGACTAATTGAATGTATTACACAAAGAGCACAATGTGTACAAACACTAAACAGTCAGTAATTCGGTAAACCGCGAATTGCCAGATTACGTACTGACATTTGTCCATGAACGTTGGTGAACTTAAAACTAATCAATTCTAAGTTCATTATAAGTATAGAAATCATAGAACAAAAGTCTGGATAATAAAACTTACATCTAAGACAAAAACGATAGCAAACAGAATAAAACGCGTGAAATGCGAATTACGTCGAAAACAATCAAACTAACGATTTGGGCCTAGCTAGTAGTATACTATGGTTCCTAGTGGGACACTAATAGGTTTGGGTTGGGCTAGAAGATCCCAAGAGCCCAATAGAAAGCCCATGGCCCAAGGCTGTGTGAAAGGTTGTAGTAAAAATCTATTAAAGGCAACTTTTAATAAGGAAAGAAAACTTCTTCTCTTCTCCTTCCACCCTCCCCATTGCCGTCGACCTACAGCAGCCCCATAAGCACTCCATTTAGTATTTTAAGCAAGGATTCAAGTGGTTTTGCAAATGATTCAAGTAGCATAATCATCCATAGTGACCAATTGCAAGTTATATCCGTTAGAAATTCAGAAACAAGTAAGTAAATTAGGTTTTTGGTATGATTTCGTGTTCTTGATGTTTTATCACTCAAATGATGATTGTTTTGATGTTAAATGAATCAAATAAGTGATTTGAATACAAAACCATAAACAATTTCAAGTTACATTGGTCAATTGGCAAATTAGGGTTCTTGAAGCCACTTTAATTTTCTAGAATCTTTGTTGTTTTGATGTTATGATTGATGATATGGACTTAGCTAATGTTTAAATGGATAGGAAAATTATCAATTTCATGTTTGATGCAATTTGGAAAATTAGGGCTCTTAGTGAAGAACACAAATTTGGGTTTTTGCATATGATGTTAGGATTGTTAAATTGATGATTTCAATAGCCTTATTTGATGTATATAAACATGTATGAATGTTGATTTGCATGATAAACACTTAGGATCATGGATTTGTAAAATTAAAGTAAGGTTTGTAAACTAGATTTAGAGCTTTTAGCATATGACGTTGTTAAGATGAATTTGATGCTATAAAAATCTTACTTTAATTTTACAAATCCATGATCCTAAGTGTTTTTCATGCATATCAACATTCATACATGTTCATATACATCAAATAAGGCTATTAGAATCATCAATTTAACAATCCTAACATCATATGCAAAAACCCCAACTTGTGTTATTCACTAAGAACCCTAATTTTCCAAATTGCATCAAAACATGAAATTGATAATTTTCCTATCCATTTAAACATATCCTAAGTCCATATCATCAATCATAACATCAAAACATCCAACAACAAAGATTCTAGAAAATTAAAGTAGCTTCAAGAACCCTAATTTTCCAATTGACCAATTTAACTTGAAATTGTTTATGGTTTTATGTTTAGATCATTGTTTAAGTCATTTAACATCAAAACAATCCTCAACTGGATACTATAACACCAAGAACATGAAATTGTACAAAAATCCTAATCTACTTACTTATTCTTGATTTTCTAGTGGATAGAACTTGAAATTGCTCACTACGGTTGATTATGCTACTTGATTCCTCCACAAAAACACTTGGATCCTTGATCAAAATCATGAAAAATTATGGATTTGGGGCTGCACTATGGTCGACGGTTTTGGGAGAGGGAGAAGAGAGTTGGATGGTTTCTTTTTTTAATTGAATGTTTCCTTAAATACCTTTTCAATGCACCCTTTCACCTAACCATGGGCCATGGGCGTGCTATTGGGCATCTGGGCTCTTCTAGCCCAACCCAAACCTATTAGCAGACTACTAGTAACTATAATGTATCACTAGATAGACCCAATTACTTAGTTTGTTCGTTTTCGACGTAATTCACGTTTTGCGCGTTTTATTTCGTTTGCTATCGTTTTTGTCTTAGATGTAAGTTTTACTATCCAGACTTTTGTTCTTTGATTTATATACTTATAATAAGCTTAGAATTGATTAGACTTAAGTTCACCAACGTTCATGGACAAATGTCAGTACGTAATCCGGCAATTCGCAATTTAACTGTTTAGTGTTTGTGCACTTTGTGTAATACATTTAATTAGTTCTAATTAAACATTTAACACATAATATAAGTCATAACAAGTAATAATCACATAGTAGTAAGGTTGGGTTAGTAACCTGAAATTACAGGATGTCACAAAGAGAGAATTGTAGGTTTTCGATTTCTTCCTGTTGAAGATTTTGAAAGAAACTAGTTTGTAAATTCAGTTTATATGTAGTATATAAGTGGAACTAATTTGGATCCTAAATTTCAATACGGGTCCGTGATCCATTTTCCATTCGATCTAGGTGGATTTTTTAAATATGGTAAATGCCAAAAAGGACAAATGGCTTAAAAGATGACATGTGACACTTAGAAACCTTATTTTATTAGTATTTAAAGATTTAAATTTTTTTTACTTTCAAATTACTCAGAGAGGTTTGATGCAATCACTGCCGACACGACCTTGCCATCAGGGAGGTGATTACTTAAATTGATGCCGGAGTAAGGTAGGTAAACAACAGTTGTATGAGATGGCTTCTAAGGTATGATTACTTTTGTTTCGTAAATTTATAGATCGATAATCCGGCTTTGCTTATTCTATTGAAGGAAATAATTATGCAAGCATTTTGAAGCAATTTGAGTGAGCTAGAGATCTTTTCATGGATTGTGGAGTCAATATGGTGTTAGGTATAAACTTTAGAATGCAAGACTTGCATTCCCACAATATAATAATGTTGTGGTTCGTTTGTTTCGGATTGCAGAATAATTTCAGTGACCATGTAATTCGTCTACATTACATGATCTTTATTCGGGATTGGAAAAATTGTTTTTCTTGGTTTAAGATTGCAAATAAGATATGGTAACCATGTAGTTTCGTCTTTATTCTATAGGTCAAACAATTAGATATAAAAGTCGCAATATATGGATTTTACCCATTTATCACATATGCAGGTATCACAACTTCTTTGATCTTCGTGGAAGTTGCATTTAACAAAAGCCATTTTAAGTATTCAACTGGTTTACAGAATTACTTTTAAGTTTAGTTTGTTTTGCCAGAGGAGACAAACATGCTTAATACACCATAAGCATTAAAGACATTTATGGATTTGAGTTATTTCACGTACAAATTTTTTAATTTTCATCATTGTTGTTTATTTTTACATTATATAATAACAAACGTTGTTTTCTTTGATGTATTTGAAGGTGTAATTTTGTCTTCATTAGAAGCTCATGACGATAAGTAGTTGCCTTTCAATAAATTGAAGAGTCTTATTCGTTAGCAAAGTCGATAGCCAGTCCATCTTGTCTTCTCCACTTCAACTTGCAACTGAAATCTTTTTTATTCAAAAAAATATATTTTTCAGTGAAAACAATTTCTTCTAAAATTATGTTAAACAATGCGTTTCCAGTTTTTTAGTTTAGAGTGTTGCAACGCATGCGAGTTAATAAACTAACACAAAACGGGTAACAGTTGTAAATTATCACCGTTGCCGCATCACGCAGGTGTCATACTAGTATATACATATGTCTTCCAAGAATTCTCCACCGTTAGATCAACGTGTAATGGTTAAGATTGCCAGATAACATATTCGTAAATAATCTCAATTTCAAACCACCAGAGGACATAATGGGAATATCCAACCAAAAAGCTTCACATGCAAGTTACATGTCAATTACACATTTTTTTAATACATTCATAACGTTCTTGTACGTTATTAATTTTAAAGAAATTTCCACCATAAAATCGAGCAATAATGAGTATAGTATTGCTATACAAGCAAAAAAAAGCGAGGAACTAGGAGTTGCATGCAACTGTGCGTTTTATGACTTTTTTGACTTAGTAGTTTATGATGTTTTTCGACTGAGTTTTTTGAAATGATCTTTTTTATGAAGTTTTTCGACTATAACTGAGCCGTTTTATGATGTTTTTTACTAGTCAATGGTGTTTTTCAACTTGGTGTTTTAACTAGGCAGTTTTATGGTGTCTTTTACTGTTTTGTTTAACCGGACAGTTTTATGGCATTTTTTTACTATGTGTTTTAACTGAATATTTTTATGGTGTTTTACAGGTTCATGAACACCCAATTTAAGTCATTTTTTTCAAAAAAAAAATATATTAATACTATACTTGTTAAAAAGATAATAAAAATGTTCGATTTTGTGGTGTAATTTAAAAAAATATATATGTGCATCCTACTTTATCTTTTTTTACTTTTATAGTCTTTTTCGTACACGTGTATCATTCATTTTTGACTTACATGACTTTTTAAGGTTTTAAACCTTTTTGGAATGTATATGATTTTTTGTAAAAAAGCACCCGAAAACGTTTTTTGGTTAACAAATGAAATAGAAAAGATAGTTTAAAAATGGGTGTCCATTTTAAGAAAGTAATTTCAAAAAAATACTGATCTCGTAAAAAACGTAAGAAAAGCTAAAAATTTATCAAAATTTTGTTGTCGTATTTAGGAAAAAAAAAAGGTGTTGAAAAGGAAAAAAAAACCATGTAACTAAGAACATAATTATTTATGTTTAACAATTGACATCATAATAATAGAGAATGGTTGATAAGAAAACCATTTTTTACTCAGAAACAAAATATAGTTACGTGAACTTCAAACATTTTATATTTATTTATACATTATTATTTTTTAAAACAATTTACACTATTAAATCACAAATTTTATCATCTTTTAAACGAGTATAATGAATATGTAACAAAAAATAAAAAAATTCACGTTATAAGTGGAAGTATTTTTTTTAAAAAAATTTTAACGGCAACTTGTAATATACATATATAGATAAAAAAAAACATTTGTATGAAATGTGTAAAGTAGTTCGAGATACTAAAATATATAAATTATCATCATACTGCATATGTATAGTATGGCTATAATATGTCATACTACATATATGCAGTATACATAAAATCATAAATAGATGAAAAGATAAAGAAAAAACAAAATAGATCTCTTATAAAAACGTAAATATAAATTTAAAGAAATATAATTTGTCCATTATTATCATACTGTATGTTTTTGTAATATTAAAATTTTATAACACAATTCTTTTCTTTTTTAATATAGCTTAATTATACTCGTTTGAAAGAGAAGAAAATTTAGGATTAAATGATGCAATTCATCTTAAAAAAATTATAACGTATGAATAAATTAGAAATGTTTAAATTTCATTAAGTTTAGGTTTTTTTGATTTTCGCAAGAAAAATTGGTTTTCGTATGAACATTCCCTAATAATAATAAGCAGAGGCACCGTTAAAAATAAATATAATAACAACGGTGCATTTTAACTGCAAAACGGGTGTTTGGGATTGCTTATTTAACTCCAAAAGTGCTTTTTGTCAAAAGTGCTTATTAATTTATAACTTTTACAAAAGGAGTTTTTAAAAAAGTGTTTGGATTAGTTTTTGTGTTTAAAAATCTAATAAGTCAATAAGTTAAAAAAGTGTTTGGATTAGCTTTTGTGACATTTATAGTTTTTACATTTAAGATTATATAAATTTTTTTGGACAAATAAAAATTTAAAATTAAAATTATGTTCATATAATACGAAACAAAAAGAAAAAAAAACCAAAAATGCATATATAAAATACCAAAATTCATAAAAAATACCAAAATTCGTAAAAAAATACCAAAGAAATAAATTAACTATAGATAAAAATAACAATACACATTTATCATAACAAAACACAATGTTTCGAATATTATTATGAAATCCGAGAGGACCCACAAAAACTATCACATAGAAAAGGATTAAAAGCATATTCATACAATCTCATAAAGAATTCAAAAGAAACAAGACGTGCAGAGTGAGCATAAAGCATGGCTCATGGATTTTTGTCACGTGGGATCAGTAGTCAACAAAAAGCATGTAATGATTGATGTACACAAGTATAAAGAGAAGCAATGGTTCGCATACAGAGAACGAACTTGTAACAAAGGATCAGTAGTTCATATTTAAATTCAAATTGAATAACTTTTAATAATCAAATCATTAGATGTGGAAAGATCAAAACCTGTAAAGCTCTTCGAGATGATTGTGGAGAACAGTTGATCGTATTTGATGACGAACTAGGGTTTGTAGTTGACAATGACATGAATTCTTGATGACGAAGATTGTTGATCGTGAAGTGGTTAGGGTTTATTTGTAGTTACAATTCGTTACACCCTCCAAATATTTACGTGAATCATGGATGGGTTGGATTTGTAATTTTATTTTTAAAAAGTCAAAAGTAGTTTTGAAAAGCCACGATTTGCGACTTTTGAAAAACAACTTTTTCCAACTTATCAAAAAGTTATTTTAAAAATGCTTTTACATTTGGCAAACACTTTTTTTGACTTACTGGCTTTTTGTAAAAGCCAATAAGTCAATAAGCAGTTTCCTACCGCAATCCCAAACATGCTAGTGTGATATAAACGTAGTGCATTTAAGAGATCCGATAAATGTCATCCACATATACGTATATAGGCTTCCTTAAAAACTTGTTACATAAAGATAAGAAAATGAATGTTTCAATAAAGCACTTTTGACAAGATATAAACATCAATGATTGATCGATTATTCCAAATCAAGAATGCCGAAATTGGACAGCAGAATTTTTACTTGATCAACAAAGTCTGATCCAGTTGCATACTCTGTCAGCATTCCCACAGCAAACCCGAACATTGCCCATCTATTCCATCCAACACAATGCATCATAATCATTATTTGAATTGATATTATAATTCAACCACATTTAGCCTAACATTTATTTACGCAATATGCACATTTGTTTGTTGGGTTAATTTTGTACAAATGCAACAAAGTTTGAAGTTTGTTTTAATTAGGTACCTCAAAATGTTTTTTTGTTATAATTAGATACCAAAACTTTAAAATATTAGTTAAATTAAACATTAAGGTGTTTAAGTCAGCATGCCATGTGACATTTATTTTCTCTCTCTTTTTGTTTCAAAGTTTTAAGTGATTGTGTATTCAAAATTAATTACAAAAAATAGAAAATACGTCCAAACAGGTCAACTTCACTAAAATAGGTCTAAAAGGGTCAAAATCAGAAAAATACGCTCCAACGGGGGACAAAATCACCAAAATACGTCCAAACGGTCAAAATCATGAAAATACGTCCAAACGGGTCAAATTCACCAAAATCCGTCGAAACAGGTCAAAATCACCAAAATACACCCAAGAATAGTAAACGTCGTCAAAGACGAATAGTAAACGTTGATGAGATTTTAGATTATGTAGTTACATCTTTTATCAAATTAAAGAAAAAAAGATTATTAACCTGCTATTCAGGTTAAATACACATGATTAAAAAACCATTCGAATTTTAAATGGCCTAATTGAAACAGACTGAAAAGTGAGGTATCTAATTAAAACAGTTCCCAAACTTGGTTATGTTTCTATGACATTTTCCCTTATTGTTGGTTTAAACAAAAATGCTTCACTAGATGTCTATTCTATAAGAACACGAGTTTATCTATATGGGCATTAAAAGTTTGTCATAACCATAATAGCATTATCAACAAAAAAAAATGACTATTAGAAATAATTAACAATTTAGTTTATCGTTAAAGTATCATGATCATCATCAAATCAATAATTTCCAAATATCCTATGTCAAGGTATGACAAATACTATAATAGCTTTAGGCCAATGCTTAAAGGTCTTAATTGGTTGACTTTAGGATGCTAAACATTATTATTGTTAATCCAGCGGTGTCGTCTAATGTTGGCCGTGGAATTAAAATAAAACACAATCGCTTGTTCCTGGCTAAATAATGTTTTAGGTTTACATGTATTTGTTGTGTTGCAAACAAGCTAATAATGGTGTTATTGGTGACCTTGAAGCACACCTATGACCACATGTTTTCATACTTAAGTTGTTGAATGGTGTTGTTCTTTTATTGATAGTAACAATCTATGTGACAACCTGATGTCAAGAATGTCTTTTTAATGATATCTAGTTATCTACGTCTCAACAATGGGTTTCATTATAATAGTGTTTTAATCCATTTTAACTTATTATCATTTTGTGTTATTGGGTCAAAATAACTGTTATTTATGTTGAACTTTAGATGGGTGATTATGTTTAGGGCTGGTTGTTAAACCAAAGCCCAAACGATTGTATGTAATGCATTAGGTCTTGTAGTCAAGAAACGACAGTGTTACAATCGATGCAGGATTTAAACAGTTGCAATGCTTCACAAAGGGTTGCTACATACGTCGTTCTCTTCTATCAAGTATAAACAGGGTTGCAAAGGTCACAAACAAGTCTCGGTTTCATCAGCTATCATTTGCTATATAACATGCTGATTTTGTTTATTTGAGAATTGACTCTTCATTTCTTTATTTATGGCCATAGAACAACTATATGTATATATAGGTTTACTCGACTTCCTTTTGGTCATTGGGTATTGTGATTTGATTGGTGTCTCAATGAGTTAGAGTATGTATAGGTTTTGAGCATACCACATTGATTAATGAAATCAACTACTATATTCTATGGGTGATACTTGTATTTCCTCCTTTTTCATATAATTATCCAATTGACATTTTACTCTTTTCTGATTGTATTAAATCTTTGATTGATTAAATACGGTACAAAAAGAATGGTTTCCAACATCCTTCTGTGTCATGTAAAGAGAATCATCCCTTCAAATAACCAACTTTGTGTATATGCAATCCAAGCTTAAAAGGTTTCCTTAGCTTGTAACGGCATTTACGCCCCGTTTGCGAAGCGCATATAAAATATATATATATATATATGTGGACCATCGAGAGGAAAAAGTAAAATTGCAATAGTTTTAACGTTATTTTACTTATTTTTGTGAAAATAACGTTAAAAACGTTGGGTTGACGGTTAGTCAGGCATCATAAACCGGTGGTCACACTAGGAGCAGCCTTGTATTCTTTCGGAGGTAAGGCTTATCTTCATCTTACCCTTCTTAGACCTACCTTTAGGTGAGATATACGAGGTGAGATATACGAAGTACATGATGATGATGATGAATGTATTAATAGTTTAAGGCCGGGTGTAATTAATTGGATGTCTATACAGATGTAACAATAGGAATTGATTAGGTTTGTTGCTCACTATTACAGACTAAGAAACCAAAATCTGTGTTTCCCAACAACATAAGATTGAGAAATTAAAAGAAGCGAGAAAAGGTAACAAACCTGCCATTTGAAATTTCATTTTTGGGAATAAAACCAAAGAAAGGGCCTTGATTAGCCTCTTCAAGCTTCTTCTGCTTGAAATACTCCTGAAGCTCTTTGGCCCTCTGTCTCTGAAACTCCAGCGTTACAATATTCTGAGGAGCCGGAGTTGTTTCCGGAAGGGGGTTTACCGGCGGCGGTGGCGGTGGCGGAGACGGTGGAACGGAGGGCCTTACAGGTGGAGTAGCAATCGAAGGCCTCCGTAAAGGTCCATCGGCAGCTTGAGCGCTGCGTATGGTAAGTACGGCAGGCTTGGTTGAACAGAATCGAAAACCCTTTGATGCTGAATTCGGGAGTGTAATGTATTGGATTGAACCCAGTGACATCTTTGTATATGGAGTTTAGGGTTTCGTTTATGGTGATGATGATACAAAGAAAGGGGAAATGGAAAATGGAAAATGAAGAAGGCGTTGTTGTTGTTCCGACTGAGATCACTCGAGTTTGGTTTGTGGATAAGGTGTCTTTGTTGTTCAACTATTATCCTCAACTCATATAACCCGAGTGTATAACCTATTTTTTTAACCGACAGATAACCAACCATATCCTTGTAATTATTGTTGAAGATGATATAACTAATAGGACCGCATGGAGTGGTGTCGGGATGTAGCCGGCCCCTATTAACAACGCCGCCCCTTCCGGGCTTCCGGACTTGGGTGGAAAAGAGTCCGGTGCAGAAGCGGAGGGTTACCGATATGTGGGAGAAAAAAATTGAATGTTAGGTTCTTTTTTTACTGTTGGAGAGGTATTAAAAAAAATTAATCAAATATATTTGATCTGGGTAGGGTTATAGTAAAAAGAATTGTTAGGATAGGAAGTGTAAGAGCATTCATAGTAGTTTCCTCATCTTCATTTGTACTTTTTCCAATTAAATAATACTTTTTTTTACCTGTATCATTATCTCTTTCTCTCTCATTCACTCACAACCACTTTAAAAAACTATTAAAATAACATCATTACTTTTTCTCT
>WOUH02032203.1:0-13118 GCA_009936405.2 Stevia rebaudiana
TGTTTGCTGAGTTTTCCAAGATTGAACAGGCAAGCTTTCTAATTTATCATCATCATCGTCCAATTATAACATGAAAAATATAGTTAATTGTTCTTAACATATGAATGTTGTTTTTTTGCAGGGAAGACTTACCCGAGGTGATTTTCTTGTTCATGAAACCCTTGGAGACTATAGATCTGTTGAGGAACTCTGGGATGGTGAGATCTAAAAGCTCGAGTTATCAATTATTATTTTTAATCATGTATAATTTCATTCTCTCGTTTTAGTTTTGAGTTAAAAGTTTGGTTTGTTTTGATTCATGTAAGATGTTTTTATTTTAGATAAGTTGAATGTTGTATCTTTTTAATCATGATTACCGGTGTTTTATGTGTGTGGGTATTATATTATATACATAACATTTGATTTCTATTAATAATTGATTGCGTTATTAGTTACCAAATAGTGTTGTCATATGATCAATTTCTCTATTCTCACAATATTTTTGTATATCCCGAAATTCTTACAAACACATCTTAACTTTTGACCGATTAACAAGAAATTACAATACAAAATCTGTTCTCCAATTTAGTGAGTAATTCTCTATATGAGGAAAACCTCATTATCCCAAAATATTTAGCAGCGGTGATCCTAAAATCTCTGGTCCAACCCAAAAGGTTTCCCAAATGTCCTTCATGTGCACTTACTTCATTTTCTCATATTCCATTTCCTTGTTGCATAGTATTTAAATTGCCTACCTCTCTTTTTTCGTTATTTTAGCGTTTTCTATTTAATTATTTTATTTGACTCGTATAATTTATGGATTTGTAAGCTATTATATTCCTTATCATACAAAAAGGAGCAAGAAAATAGTAACAAGACCCTTCCCCAAAATTTGGACACGTTTTAACATTGTGGTATGATCTGGCTGCCATCCCTTCTTCTTTCGCGTCCTCTAAACTTCATCAGAGAAATAGTAACGAGTATGTCCTTCTGTTTTAGTTTTATACTGCCATAGGTTTCATCTGTTGCTATCGTAGTTTTTGGTTCTTTGGAGTTAATACTGGATTTAATTGTGACTTTTGTTACAATAGCAATCTACCAGGTTCGTAAAGGCGACTGATTTCCACATTTAAAGGAAATTCGTTGCATATGCTTTCTTCACTCACGTAGTCATCTTTCCTTCGTATATGATTGTATGATCACATTTGGAAAGAATAATTTGTCTCAAGTTACAAAAATATCTCAAGTAGATTTTGGTGAATTTTTGTATCAATTTAAGTGGGTTTTTACTATGTTCAACTCGTATATATATACGTTGAAATGAATATGGAGTTCTTAGGCATCTATTTATATTCAAACAGTGACAGAGTTTGAGAAATATTTAGGGGGCGAAAAAACACCTATAACATTTTTCTTAATTAAAACTTTAAATATGTTCGGTTGGTGGTTCATGTTATATGTCCAGGTCAGCGATTGGAGTGATATGTTTGGGTCGGGTCAAACAATACAAACTCTAAATAAATCCCATAACGATCCTCATTTTTCCATTAATGCTAATAACATCTTCAATCAAATTAGAAGTTAATCACAAATTCTCAATAGTGTTAAAGACATCTTCAATCTAATTAAAAATTGATCTCAAATTCTCAATGTTACACTGCAATTAGCAATACACAGATACATATAGAACAACAAATTGAAAATTAATCAAAACTTAATCATCATTCATTAAGTAGACCGAATTTCAGTTTTCACCAAAGAGATTATGGACTTAAGGGTTTCACGGTCAGGAACTTATGTTAGATGTGATGGTTGGAATCACGAATATATACTACAACAAAATTAGCCTACTGCAACCTTTTTTAATATAAAACAGTAGCATTACCTGAAGTTGCAGTAGACATAATGCAACTTTTCGTTAATTAATGCAACTTTTTCTCCAATTGCAACTTTTTAGATTGCAACTCTTTGTAAAAAAGTTGCATTATGTAACAAAAATGTTGCATTAAATCGTTATCTAATGCAACCTTTTGTGACAAAAATAAACTTATTTTTTGGTAGTAATCTACAATCTTGGTGATAAATGCAAAATTATAGGGGATCAACTCAATTCATATAAAAACTCTACCTACAGTACCAAAAAATAAAACTACTGATAAGAAAAAAGAAAGAAATAAAGAGGTGGGGCGGTTTCTCGGGCCATGTTTCACCAATGCATAGGGATGTTCACAGATTGGTTTGAAACAGCGAAACCAAACAAACCGGTCGTCGGTTTGGTTTCGCGGTCGACTTTTTTCCTAAACATTTGGTCGGTCGGTTTTAAAAGTTTGAAACTGTAGTGAACGGTCTAGTTTATGGCTTATAGCAAAAACTGTCGGTCAAAAACCGGACCGGATCGGACCGTGTGTATATATATATATATCTTAATATATATAACTCTTATCATGTTTTATATCTTTTTTAGTGTAGAACTTCAATTTATTTTATATCGTTTAAGTGTTTGCAGCTCATAGAGTTATGAATGGCATCTGAAGATTGGAAATATAGACAACTAGCTCAAGTCATGATCAACGTGAACCATTTGGAAGTAGAGACAAGTCAAAAATTCAATGTTATCGATGTGAAGATTTTGTTCACTTTGCATATGAATGCGTGAGTCCACTACCAAAAGAGGAAATGACTAACTTTGCTCAAGAAGATGAACCAATATTGTTTTGAGAGTAAATGAGTGCATATCAAGATTAAGGGGAATATTGATGACGCTAATATTGAGTTTAAATTTGACTTATATATTTAGTGTTTATTTATTTGTTTATGTTTATCCTTAGTGATTAAGAGTAAAAGTTTGAGTTGAATAAGTTAACTTGGTGATCAAGTTATTCTAGTTTACAAATAGGGGTCTAATGAGTCTTTATTTTGTGTGGTCTTTTGAGAATAATACAAACACTTTTTTCTAGTTTTATTCATCGTATTTTCTTGCGTTTTATAAGTATTCGATCCAACTGGGCCAACAATTATTACTTCTTCAAAGTGAAATGCAATTGAAAGGGAAAGTTAATCTTTGGATCAGGGGTGGATCTATATCTTAGGTAGGGATATCACTGGAGACCGCTAAATTATTTCCGTGTAGTGTAAAAAAAATAAAAAAAAATCGTTCTATATATCCGGAGACCGATAAATGAAAATTTGGAGACCCCTACTGTGTTTTTTTGGACCCAATCTATTAAAAAAAGGCATTAGTTTCAAAGAATGTAAAAAACCGCCTCTTGTGAACCCGGGTTTTCGGAGTTGCATTCGTGTCCGTAGGTCGTGCGAGCGACGCGTTGGTTTAAACAAATTTGGATCCGAAACCTGATTTTGCACCTCCCCTGCGCGAGGGTAAGACATTTGATAAAACCCATCACAAGATCTTGAAACACATTATGAGGTTTATCCTTATAAACCAACCATTTTGTGTTCACCTTACCAATGTGGGACAAGGTAAAACCCACATAGGCACATATGAGACATCTCATTCACACACATAATGGGATAATTTTATTTTTTTAACTTGAATATACGAGATAAATTTTTTTTTTTTTTTTAAGTGGAGACCCCTAACCCGAACGTCTAGATCCGCCACTGCCTAAGTTATATATCTACCCCTCAAAACTCATTACATGATTGCATTAAACTAGCTTGCAAAGTTTGATACACTAGTGAAATTGCAAGTTTGATACGAATCGTTCAGATTCAGGGGTTCCATCCTTTGGCCCTTGTTTTTTCAAACTGACACACCTTTTGATTGAGAGAATTGATTTTATAGTAACAATAGGTTGGCAGAAAATTAAAAGGAGCGAAAGAGAAAGAAAAATTAAGAGAAAAGGATATAGTTCTGAAAACAAACCAAACACTTCGTGAATGCTTGGCAGGAAGTTAGTTTGGATTCATTTATTTATTAGATGAACAAACACAAATAAAAAAGTTGTGTTCGTTTAAATAAACCAATGTACATGAATACGCATATTGTTTGTTTATTTATGTTCATCATGAACTGTTCAGTTATGTTCGTTTATTTATGGTCATCAAGAACTGCCAATTATGTTCGTTTATTTATCTTCATTTTGGTTTGTTTATTAATTTATTCTCAGTTATGTTCGTCTGTGTTCATTTAAGTATCTATTTAAATTATTATTTTAAAATAATATAAAAGTATAATTGCCGTACAAAAACTTTATCTACCAGTATTGTTCATTTGTGTATTTATACCTGTTTTCAGTAATGTTCGTTCATGTTCAATTATGTTTGTTAGTTTGTTTACGCTCGTTTGCCTTCTCTTATGTTTATGGACTATTTGTTTAACTTATAAACGACGAAACACATATTCCACGAACCAAACACAGACATTTATAATGAACGAACACGAACACAAAGTTTATGTTTGTTTATGTGTTCGAGTTTGTTCATTTCATTTACTGGTTTAAAAAAGAATAAAATAAAACATAAAAGCTCGCATAACATATACAAATCTAGAATAACTAAACCCACAAAGTGTTACGTAGTATGCTATGTACTCATGTATTACACAAGATGTTTACAAATAAAAATTATGTAATTTCATGACATTTTTTGTGCAAGGTCTAAGGATTGGAGTCTTGATTTTCACAAATTTGTTCTATGTTGAGGAGAAGATTTTCTCAATTATAGTTTCCTCTTGGACGAGTGGTATGAGTCACCACGTTTTTGATCTTTTGGTGGAAGGGTTGCCAAGGTGATCCCTGTTGTTTGATCTTTACTTTTCAACAATAATGTAATCTTATAATGTCAGGAGTAAAGAACTTTGTTATAAAATACAATAGATGATTATATACTTTACTAAAAATTAATTAGAAAACTTTTTAGGCTAAATAAATAATGGGGAGTAAAAATTTGAATTTAAATTAAATGAAAACTGAATATCAAATTTGAAAAATAAATATTTAATTTAAATATATATTAATTTCTGTATATTAAAAACGTAAATAAGGTAATTTATGTTTGATATTCGAGGGTGACATATTTCATTTATTCAAATAACTTATTAATATTAAATAAAGGGGCAACTTTATAGAAATGTAACAAACTTTCACATCCGTTCCAATTAAGTCACTGGAAGTTTTTTTGTTTCATTAAAGTCATTGAAGTTTCATTATTTGTTCTAATACTATATAATTACCACGTTACCAGGTTACCATTGATGATGTGTCAGGTTGTGTTTAATTACATGGCTTTTTCAATTTTAAAAACTTTAAAAATTACGTTATTATATGCAACTTCTGTATTTGAATGACCTGATTTCGGTATCCATTGCTGCCACCATTGCTGCCACCATTGCTGCTACTATGTTGAATGACCTGATTTCGGTATCCATTGCTGCCACCATTACACTTTTCTGGAGTAAATTGCAGAAATCGTCCTTTATGTTTACTCTGTTTTGCAGCACATGTCCTTTATTTTCAAAATTGATGAGAATCGTCCTTTATATATTAACAAATTACGCGCTTTGTCCTTTATCCTAACGTTCGTTAAGTTTTTCAGTTAAAATAGTCATGTGCGATGCACATGGGGTGGTTTTTGTTTATTCTAAAATTAGAGGGACTATTTGTGTCAATTAATCAAGGTCTATAATCAGCAATCCGGTCAGAAAGTATCACAACCACCACAGAGGCACAAACTATTGATATTATGATACCTAACAGACTTAATTGAAGGTTATTATTACAGCATAAATGATAAGGAACACTAAAAAGTTCATGCAAAATGAAATCACCTATACATGTTACTAAAATAAAAATAATGTGTGAAGTGTACGCATATATAAAAGTGTTAATATTGTTAACTACCTGCCCAGTATAAAAGCCACTTTTGTTGTTCATTTTGATTTTTTGTCTCTATTGCTTTGAATGTGGAGTAAACAGGTAAAGCAACTCCCACAGAACAGCTGCAGAAATAATATAATATGTCAGATTAAAACAAATATAAAAAAGCTAGCTATATACGCGTTCCTGTCTTTGAAACAATAATCAACTTGAGTAGTTGAGTAGAAAAGACACTTATAGAATATGTGGTGAAAAAAGATACAAAGTGTCAACAACAACAATCAGAAGATTGTCATTACAACTACTTTAAGTATTTGGGTGAATACAAATCTACAACTACTTATAAACGTATTGCAAGCTTTTCCTGTGTCATTTACAATTGTGATGAATAATGATGCATTTTATAAAGATATTAAACAAATAAATTACTGGAGAATAGTCAAAAGGCTTCATTTTTAGCTTACCATGCTGTTCGGATTACAATGTTGGAATCAAGGGGAACAAGAAGCAACCGCAAACCAACCTGCATTATTAGAATAAATTATATATTATTATAAACCAGCAGAGAAGTTTTGGTATCATCTCAATTAAAAGTGCATAAATAAAATAATATATAATAATATTCATGTATGAGAGACCCTTCCAATAAGACAATGTCCTGTAGTTTATATATCAAACTGAGTTGCTGACTCAAACAGATAAAGAGTGTTGGACCGTCTTACAAATCATTAAATGGGAAAAACAAGTATAATCACTTAGAAAAATTAAATCCGATGAAGTGTTAACAGTTGAAGAGTTCAACAGCATGAATGATTAACTTCAACCCAATATGAAATATAACAAGAATTGAACTTTGGGTTATATCAATTTACAAAAGTTAAGTAATTGGGAGCATCATCTAAAACTATGTAACGAATGCAAGATCAAAAGGATCTATGATCCACAATTACATAACGACATACAGATCACTGATTACTTCATCTGACAGATTCAACTAAAAGTCAAAAACCACTGTCCAAATTTAGATATTAGAGTAATTAGCTATAATTAACCACACAGTTAACGTACTTCAGTAGTTCGGTCACTTAAACATTGAAACTGTATAGATCAGTATACGAACAATTATCAAACACATGATTAACATAGTCGAGTGTTGAGTCCTTACAGATTCAAACTGATTCATTTAGAAACGCTAAATCTACCGTAAGAACAAAAACGATAAACCCTAATTTAGTGATGGAGTTCGAAAGTTAGTATACCTCAGTTGGAATATTTGATCCAAAAAACGCCATAGAATCGAGAGATACGGCCTGCGACTGAATTCAGTCGACTGATACGATGAACAAGAAGATCTAATGATTCGTTTCGAAACAGAAAGTACTAATAAAAAGATTTAATCGAATTACGTTTGTTTGCCATTTGCCTACTTGAAGCGCACATTTACGCGACGGTCCATCAAGTTTGTTAGATTGACATAAAGGTCTTTATACTTTAGATTATAATATATATTATTATTATAATACTGGTTATAGATAATTGTCTTCTCCTTGTAAGATTAAAAATTTAAAAGTTCAAGTCCTGCGTTGAATAATGGTTTAATACCACTATACTAGAATTAGATTAGAATGTTGTTAGAAAAATGTAATATATCATTCTGAAATAATTGAACGTAAGTATGAAAACAATTACTGCATAGGGAGACATATTTTAGATCATGGATAAACATTCAAATGTAGATTATTATAGAAACTTCCCTTTTGGCTCGTTAACCACTTTAAGTGTTGAATATTCTCTGTAAAAAAGGATAATCAATGGGTGAATGGACATGAAATCATTCATAATTTAGAAAAAGAAATAAGTATGAGACATATGTGATGAAGTAGATGACATTGCCATACTAAGCGTATGTTTCCTCATTTTTTATATTATTTTGGGTTTTTCACACGTGATGAGAGAAAATTGATAGATGATCTTCTTCAGCTGGTAGAGGATTTGGACTCTTGAATAAACTTATCAATGTTGTCAACTAAGGATTCATTTAGAGCCAAGTATACTTTTAGATAATTCTTTAGGCCTTTGAATTTCTTTTATATCATTCAATTTATTTATACAAGTTAATTACGACTGTGTTGTCTTAAATTATATTGATAATCTTTTTCATAGATCATGATTTATTGTATTAATATTGTTGACAAGGAGATGTATGTTTCTTTAGTTTACTATGGCTTAAATTATTCTTGTTATTAGGTTCAGTCTCGTCCTCCATCCACATCCTACCAACACCTTAAGCTATGAGTAAGAATGTTTCATTTGGTTGTTAGTCTCAACTTCCAAATTTGGTGCTACAGAAACAATGAAAGACGATTTTATGCTTAATTCAACACGTACGACATGATATATTTTTTTTTAAACAACACACACATTCTCCAATTCAACATTATCTAAAATCCACCTAAATACTAAAAAATAAGGTTTCAACCCTCACCACTTAGTTAAGAATAATTCATTAATGCCGTTGGGTCAAACGCCTATAAGGAATGATCGTATGCTTTCTATGCAATTATTGCGCATTGACTGATAATACATTTTTATAAATGAAACCGATGGTTGACGCTAAGTTTGTTAAGAACACAACATGATCATCAACAAACCAATGTTCAAGATATGATGAACATGAAATTTATTTAAGAATATGAGATGTTTTACAGTTCAATACTAACACCCTTGATCTCATCATGTAGCCTATGAACCTGGCATATATGATGAAAATGGATAAATTAGTTGTTATGATTCAAGAATTTGGAAATTAAGAATTCAAAATCATAATTCACAATCAAAAGGGGGCGAAGAAAATAACTTGTAACCAGTGTGATCAAGAAATACTCCCTCTACCAGAAGTGTTACAAAATTTCAGTATAAATTTCTATAAATCAAATAATCCCCAAAAGAGAATAAAGAAAATAATTTCAACTACCATAGTTTTGCTTCACTTTGGTGAATTTGTGAATGGTTTTTAGAATTAAACCATACTTCTTATGCATCAGTGACCCCATATGTCTGCAAGAATAAAAGAAGTCTGTTAAAAACTATAATCCAAATACATACATATAAATTACCACCCACCAGATTACAAAACTTTATAATCATTAAAGCTAAAGAAAATATGTATAAGTAACTTACACCATCTCAGTATAACGAATTCTCCATGCTGGAAAACCAAGATGGCATCTTGCAGGCCCGTAAATTAATAAAAGATCAGGATCAGGCTCTACAAAACCTAATAATAATAACCAAATTTTATTGAAAAAAAGTGTATATATTGTCAAAACTGATCATTTTCATTTTATTTTTTTTTTGCTAATTTTTCAAGAAAAATAATAAAAGTGATGCACACACAACAGAAAAATAATAATACTAATAATAATAATGATAATAATAATAATAATAATAATAATAATAATAATAACAAACCAAGGGTTTTTAATGCTTCCGATAGGTCGGTCTCTTTAAAGAAAGGTTTTTTAGTATCTCCATCCATAGAATACTTTTTAAAAAGTAAATTAGCTGCTTTTGCAACTGCTTCTTTTCCATCCGAAATTGAAACAAATTCAAATTCCATTTGCGTGTGCGTTTTACTTAGAATCGGATCAATTTTTGAATCTCCCTGCATTAATAGGCGACAAAAATAGTTTAAGTAATTATACATGTTTTTTAAATAATAACAAGAAGAGATTATATGGCACAAAGGCGTTACATTTGACAGTTTTGTTGAGCTAAATTTTTCCATGATGACTTCCTTTGACTTTTTCAGCACTCCTATACTTAAAAAAATGTGAAAATTATTAGCAAAGAAATCATATACGCATTAGTGCTGCTTTGGTTTTAAATGCACGCGTAATGCGATGAAGCGATGTGGTCCGATCGTGCATTAACTAGTAGTTTAACAAATTGGACCACTGATTGCATTGGGTTTGAATTTTTCAAATTTTTTGAATTTTATTGAACAAATATAATCATCAACTGAACATATCAGACCATCGATTGAGCAATGGGTTTGAGCATATGTACAAATTAGACAAATTTGTCTAATATTTTAGTTAACAAAAGTTATCAATATTAAATAATATCTATAAATAGTTTTGTAGTATTTTTTAAAAACGCACGCTTCGCATACGTGATGCATGCGCATCACGATCACCTTTTGTGCAAAGTGTATTCTCAATGCATCCAACCTCATATATTATTTTATTTAGAATGAAGTATTATTGTAAGTCTTTGTAATAATATTTAACACAAGTAATGAAGATTGAAGAATAATAAATGATACATTACCATCACTATCATATAAACAAACTTTTTTAAAACCAATGGCTGAAATCCAGTCTAAGAGTTGAATAACTTTCGACATCTGACGTGCTTCGTCACTGTCTATAACAATGGCAAGATATTTCACACGGTCTAAATTTAATTGTTGATAAGTTGTCACAAATCCATTTGTTATAAGGTAGCTTTCTATCGCACGAAGGATCTCTCGTGCAAGGTATATGACTTTAAGAATCAAGTGGAAAATATGCCATAATAAGATCAACACGATGTTGTCGTTCTGCAAATGAGTTCATTGTTATGACCACTTTTATAAAATATTGCAAGACTACATGATCACAAAAATCGTATAAATTTTTTTCAATAATCTAATTACATGAATAAATTGATTAGGTGGTTCTACGGCGTTAAAAATATTATAAAATTATTTGTAAAAGTTGCAAAAAATGGAGAAAAAATTTCTCTTGGTCAACCCATCTATTTTTCATCTCTGCATTAAACAAATATGCTTGCATTTGTTATATTTCTCATCTTCATTTTTTGAATCCATCTATTTTCCTTTTTGCTACTTTGGGACCCACAAAATGAGAATGAAAAATGATTTAAACAAACGGGTCCTTAAGAAAGATAATTAATTGTCACTGAAGCTAGAAAAACCCTTTAAATCTACTTTCAAGAAAGTATATATTACCGATTTAGTCCTGTAAAATGTCTTTTGGAAATCCTTTGTCACAACCATATTCTACAAACACAATAAAATATATAAATAATTAAATAAATAAAGATAAAGATGCACAAACTCCACTCTCTAAAAATTAACTCCATCATCATGCTTTAATGCCTACGCAATATAAACTTACAAAATTTTTGTTAAGTTTGTGAAAATCTATAGTTTTAGACCATAAGAGCATTCTCACCAGCATCTTTCATATCTTTATTTTTAAGGAAATTATATGAAATTCACTTGAAATACAACTCTATCTGGTTAATGATATTGTACAAAAAGAAGATGCTTATGAGAATGCTCCAACATAGCGACTACCACGAATTTCAAATACTATTTATAAAAAAAAAAAGCAAAAAAATACTAAATGGCCTCACTATTTACAAAAACTGTTTTAAAACTTACAGAACCATCAAGAATTATAATTTATGATCAATATTCATCAAAAGATATGCCACAAAAAGGATTCTCATGTAAATTAAAAAAGAAAAGAACAAACATTCTTAAAAGATCAAAAAAAAAATATATATATATATATATATATATAAAAGGATGACATAGCATTAACCAAAACAGCCAATACTATGTAAGTCCTAATTCTTACTTGTTTCAGCTGAACTTCACAAATCCTAAATCATCTAAAAACTTTATGAACATGAAGATGTAAGCAGTTTGTAGATAATGAAAACAATTACCAAATCTGAACTATGCTTTCAGTTGCTAATACTGAAGACGGCGAATCATCTCTACATAGAACAATTCGTAATTAGTTCCAACTTCCAAACAACAATAGATTGGTATAATATCATCAAATTAAGTGAAAACCAAAACCCTAATTGTTCAAAAGGGTGAGAAAGAAGGAGACTTGTGGAAGAACAATGGTACATACGTATGGGGTTTTGATCTCTTCTGTTGTTTCCGAGTGAAATCGGAACACCTCCGTCTCGAGTTGAGAAATTGAAGCCAAAAGAACAGCGTCTAAATGGGCAGAGTGAAGATGTGTGATGAACAAAGGGTATTTTGGGTATTTTGACCTTAACACTATTAGTAAGAGTAATATTTTTGTGAGCACAATCCACCCAAATCCTATTATCATACGTTTTCGACCTCATGAGAATAAAGAGTACAACTAAACTCTTATAGTTTGTTAGAGCATTCATATTCGTAACAATCTAAACTCTAGTAATTTATTATAGAATTCATATTCATTTTAGTTCTTTATTTCTGTCTTTATAATTCATAAAAATCATTATATTTTCTTACTCGTTTTTAATTAAATAATATTTTTGAATACATGTATCATTATTATTTTTTCTCTCATCCATTTACGACCACTATCATATTCAATTATTTAAAAATCACACATTTTCTCTTTCCTAATCAATTTAAATAATAGTTATTTTGGATGCACAATCCTATATTATATTATTATAAACTGAAAGTTATTTTTTAGGATTTGTATTTGCTTCAAAATTGTGATTCAAGTATGAATCAAACAAACCAACAAACTATAAGGCGGAATCAAACGATCTATGGTATAGATTGAAATAATAAACGAAAATCGAAGAAGACTCGCAAACACACACTAAAAGAGTATAACTTGATAAAAAAACAATAAATTTGAGTCTTTATCTACATATTTTTTATTGTAATTTTTTAGGTATAAAATATATATAATTTTTTTATAAAATAAAAATTTTGGCCCCCATAAAAAACTATGCATGTGCGGTCGCACCTCCTGCACCCTATAATAGTCTCCCATGATTCCCAACATTTTTTTAAAATGTCCAATAAAATTGGTTGTGAATGTTGCACCCTTTATCATAATGTATTCGAACCGCAATGGAGGTACCCTTCAACCTCTTCAATCAGATTTTACCATATTATGTTAAATCATTTTTACCCTCTCCAACCCTCAACGGCTCAACCTATACAATGGTACCCTCTCAACCGTCCTCCCCCCCACCCCCCACACAAACACTGCTCAAGTCCTCAGTCTTTTCAAACCGAACTCAAACTCGAACACATGCATATACGACACCAAACCATTGAAACCGTGAGAAGCCCGACTCCGTCTAGCCTAATATACTCGTGTGATGAAATTTTATATCATATCGAATACTAACTATTACATCAACCTATCTCTTATTAAATTAAGGGGCAATTACATATATCCTCCTATAAACTTCATTAATTACGTATATACCCAACCTAAAATTTTAATTACATATATCCCCTGACAAACATAAAAAACT
>WOUH02032214.1:0-13117 GCA_009936405.2 Stevia rebaudiana
ATGTGATAACATGATACATGTAGCATGTTAGGATATGAGTTATATGCTAGATGACATGCTAGGAACAACTTGATTGTGTGTTAACTTTGACTTTCTATTTTTCGAAAGTTTCTATATTACGAAACTTTCTATTTATGGAAACTTTAGGTTAAAGTGTAGCATACGATAAGAAACAATACAACATGATAAGTAGTTAACATGTTAGGACTACTTGACCAAGTGTTAACTTTTGGTCAACAATTGACTTTCTATTTTAGGAAACCTATAGACAAAGGTAGTTCCTCTAATATACTTATAAACACAACAAAACAAATAACTAATGAGTCACCAACGTGTTGTCGGGTCAAACTTAACTAAAGAGTAAAATGGTAAGTTTTACAAAATAAAACAAAACAATCACATTGGAATGGTATGACATGTTGAGTCTTAGGACCAATATGAAATACAACTTATGGAATATCTATATTTAGGTATTCACTAGCAGAACTGTTAAAGACATTTAGTTACAACACGTAGCTGTTGATGTGAGTCTCACGGACCCTCTTTTAAACTCTTTCCTTTTGGGAAAGAAACATACTACTCTTTAAAGTATTTTAGGACATATATTGTTTGATATAGTCTCGTGTTAACTATGGTGTTTCTTTACATTTCATTTATATAGTCCTTTGAGCAGTTAATGACCGTTAATTTGGGACTCCCAAGCGGGGTAAATGGGGATAGTACTATTGGGTTTGGAAAACTCCACTCGGGCGACTAGCGGTCGTGCCGGGTGCTTATTGGCCTAATTGTTTTATTATTGTCAGTGTTTCGTGAAATGGACACTGACTGGAGGCATAACATTAACGGTTCAGCTTCGGTTATTAATACCCATTGTTTTACGAACTTTGACTAGTTATCAATAAGATTATATGCTTGATAAATATGTGCCTTTTGAACTCTTTGAACTGTTATAAACCTGTGAACTCACCAACCCTTTTGGTTGACACGTTTAAGTATGTTTCTCAGGTCGCTAAGGTACATACTTGGAGTAGGATGCTAAGCATGAGTCGCATACATCTGTTAGGTTTCCTCTATGAGATGGTGACTTGCCCACAATTAACAGGTTCTTCTGCAAGCTTCATATCCATTAAGTCTATTTAATGATGGCAAAGTTCTAACCTTTCTCCTTTATCTTTGTTATTTACTTTAAATAGATATGTGAATGCTGATATATTGATAAAGAATCAAATCCATGATCTATGTGGATGTATTGACAGGCTCAATACATATGACACATAATGGTCCAAATTTCTAAACCTTAATCAGTTTAACTTAAGACAATTGATTGATATATATATATATACATGTCTTATGTTTATGTGTTTAGTAATGCAGGATTTGCAAAGTATTTGGTGATGCTGATGACCAAAATGGTGCTGCTGATGTTACAAGTGCTGAGGCTGATGTACAATGGCACTGCTGATGAGGAACTATGAATGCTTAAAGAATAAAGTATACTTGGATGCTGACAAGTATAAGTCTCCACTGCTGACGTTGATATTGTGACTGCTGACGCCCAAACCTTATCAGAATATATTCTAAGTGATTAAATGCAGTCTGTGCTGCTGATGCCTTAGGTGATGACTGCTGACGGCCAATTTTGTTGCTGCTGATGTACAAAGATAGAGTTAAAGACTTAGATAGATTTCTATTTATTTCTTACTTGTAATGACATCAGTTATGACGTGTATAACTGATGTTACGTTTGTATCGTTATTTAGGTTAGAGCAAATCTGTTAGGACAGTTAGTTAGGTCTGAAATGGGTCTATAAATAGACCTGTTATAGAATCAGTCTGTACGCTTTGCACGCTTTTCATACGGCTTTATACACTTTTACACAACACTGTAATTCTCTGATCATTTCAGATCTAACAATCAATATAACTGCCTTTATTATTCAAATCATATGTTCTTGATTGTGTTCTTATTAAATATGACTTGAGTAGTAATTTAGTGGGTTTTATTATTTAGATGTTATCCAAACTTAAATTGATTGCTTGTTTCCGCCCTGTAATCAATTGAAATCATGACTTATTGTTGATTAGATCAGATCCAGATCCATATCTCGATCCTGACAGCATCATCTTTTGAAAACACTTCTTTAAAACATTTACATATTTTGCATACACTTTCACATTTGGTTTGAGTTGTGGTGTGACAGAAATAGACTTATACTTTTGGTTTTACTTTAACGCTTCCGCAAAACATTTTGAAAACTATTTACGCTTCCGCACTATTAAAACGTAAATCTGTTAAAAATTTTCAAACGTTATCATGATTGAATGCGTGTATGTTTTACAAAATCATACAGAGTCATTTAATATGACCATTGACTCAGATCCTGACAAGAGTTCACACACCAAGCTCATGACTCGCCTGCGGTGGTTGCAGGGGCGGGAACTTGGGGGTGTGACATTTCGTGTTTTGTGTGTTTAATTGATCGTTTCTTATAAATATTATTACTTGATTGCACACCATGATCACACACATCAAGTTTTTGGAGCCACCGCCGGGGACTCACATAGGCACTTAGGGATTTTTGTGTGGTAATTGCTATTTGTTAGTTTTTAGTTTTTTGCTTAGTCTTAGTTTGATAATTGTTTCATTTACTTTCATTAATTTCTGCCAAAAATCACAATTTCAAATCTTTAACCCCTCCCCCTCTCACTTACTCCTCATTTCTAATCATCATCGCTGAAGAAGCCACCACGCCATGCACTATTCGTTAGTTATCCACTGACGGGTTCACCGGAGTCCGGTTGTCCCTACACCTTCAGTCGGCAGCACATGGCAATATCCACCCTACGTCATGACTACCATCGCAACCGCCACTAAGTTCCATGGTATCAACGAAGAGGATGCCCCCGACCACATCTCACGCTTGTTCGCATATGCAAAAACTTCAATCTTGAAGGTCTATCACTTGACACCATTCTTCTTCAACTCTTTCTCTTCTCACTCTCTTCTCGTGCTTTCACATGGTTCGATAATCTCAAAGAACATTTTATCACCACTTGGGCAGAAGTTCGCGACACTTTCTTGAACAAATACTATCCACCCTCTCGCGCAACACGAATTCGGGAACAATTTCAAAACTTCCAGATGAAACCAAACGAACCTTACCTTTCTGCTTGGGAGCGTTTCAATTCCCTCCTAAATTCCTGCCCCAAGCATGGCATGTCCAATTGGCTCCGTGTGGATAAATTCAATAATGGAGTTAATCCAGAAATGCAAAGTATCTTTAATATAGCAGCTGGTGGGCACCTCTTAGGTAAGAAAGGAGTGAAAGAGTGCAATGAGATGTTTGAGAGTTTCGCGACCATAGATGATCCACGTATGACTGATTCTGGGGATTCCACCCCTAAGACTAGCGAACCTCCCATCACAGGGATTGTAAATAAGATCACTTCTGATCCTAGTATAATCATGATGATCGCCGCATTGGCAGCAGACTTGAAAGACAAAAACTCAACTGAGAAAATGTCAAATGTGCAAGGAGGAACACGATATCAGAGATTGCCCATACATTTCATGTGAACCAATCAACTCCATAAACTCAGGTTAGCATCTTCCTCCTTTCCAGAATTTTGCACCGCTCACTGACACATACTCCCGAAGTTCCACCCTCAGACAGAACCTCATCCTAAGAATAAAGGGGGAAGCTCCACTCGACTTTCCATCATCAGTTGATCACCAAGTTACCTTTTCATCTCAAGATCATTTATCTGAACCCACCATCTTCGATATACCCTCCACGCAAGAAGCTCATGGCCACATCCTGCAAGCCATTCAAGCTACTCTCCAAAGTCAAGATATTCTCCTCAACGAGCATCAAGACACTCTCACATATCTCGAAACCGAGATAGAATTCATTGGTAAGATAGATGATCAGTTATCCATCTCCAACAACTGGGAAGCACCTCTTTCTCTTACCCAGGTGGATGCCATCATCACTGATGAAGAACCCCTTTTCAGTTCACCATCAACGTGAGTAGAAGAAGAACCCATTGATGAAGAGATCGAGATCATAGACAACGAGGTGCAACAGAGACTCAGTCGATCAAGTACAGTACAACCCGTCGAGTTTGTGATGGAGACCGTTATGAGTATCCAGGATTCTGAGCATCTCTCCCAGTTTCCCGATAACTCCAAGAAACTCCATCTCAATCTCCCATTCATTGAGGCACTTTCAAAAATGCCCAAATATGCCAAATTCTTGAAGGACTTAATCTCTAAGAATGCTAAACTTGAAGAGTTGGCCACATTCATCTTGAGTGAAGAGTACTCTGCGATTCTTCTGAATAAGTTTGCCAAAAAAGAAGCAGATCCGGGTAGTTTTACTATTTCTTGTAGGTTCGGAGACCACATTACCATTCATGCCCTTGCAAATATAGGAACTAGCATAAATCTCATGCCTTACTCTTTATATGCCGAGCTCAATCTCGGGGAGCTCATTGGTTCACGCATGAGCATCCAGCTTGCTGACCGTTCTATTTGATATCCACAAGGAATTGTGGAAAACGTTCTAGTTCAGGTTGATAAATTCATCTTTCTTAGTGGATTTTGTCACTCTTGATCTCAATGGAGATTCCACCACTCCACTTATTTTGGGTCATCCTTTCCTTTCCACTGCTCTAGCCCACATTGATGTTCATGATGGAAAGATTACTCTTCGTGTCAACAATGACTCAGTGACCTTCGACATTCTCAAATCTATGGCTGATGTACTGGATCACGATGATTCACTCTACTTTCTAGATGCACTGATGTCATAGTTGGATGACCCCACCTCGCCAATCTTCGAGAGTAAGGATCCCGATCTATCATCCATTTATGACCCACCCATTCATGACGATCTCGAGACCACCGAAATATTTGAGGTATTAGTCAGAGACCCACATGTAGAAAAGCCACCAATTCCTAAGCTCAAATAGTTGCCTTCTCATCTCGATTACGCTTTTCTTGACAACAACCCCTAATTCCCCGTCATTGTCTCTTCTAAATTGATGGAGGAGGAGAAAACAAAGTTAATGAGGGTCCTGAATGCACGACATAGTGCAATTTCCTGGAAACTCACTGATATCAAGGGTATTGTTCCCTCCTTCTGCACCCGTAAAATCTTAATGGAGGATAACTTCAAACCCGTAGTTCAACATCAAAGAAGACTCAGCCGGAACATGCAAGAGGTCCTTAAGAAGGAAGTGATTAAATTGCTAAATGCGGGTCTGATCTATTCTATCTCTAACTCTCTATCAGTTAGTCCAGTTTAGGTGGTTCCCAAGAAAGGGGGAATGACCATCGTGACCAACGAGAAAAGTGAACTTATACCCACGAGAACAGTGACCGGGTGGAGAATTTTCATCGACTACCGAAAGTTGAATGACGCCACCCGTAAGGAATTTTCATCGACTGCCCTTCATTGATCAAATGCTCTAGCGACTACCAGGTCAGGAATTTTACTATTTCCTTGACGGTTTTTTTGGTTATTTCCACATCCCCATTGCACCAGGAGACCAGGATAAAACCACCTTCAATTGTCCATTTGGAACTTACGTATACCGTCACATGTCTTTCGGATTGTGTAATGTTCCGGCTACTTTTTAGCGGTGTATGGTTGCCATCTTCCACGAGTTGATCGAAAACTCCATGGAAGTTGACAGTTCCTTTGATCATTGTCTGAAAAATCTAGACCATGTTCTTGCCCGGTGTGAAGAAATGAACCTCTTGCTCAATTGGGAAAAATGTCACTTCATGGTTCGTGAAGGAATAGTGTTGGGTCATAAAATATCGAGTGCGGGGATGGAAGTTAAGCAAGCTAAAATCTACAGAATTTCTAAATTGCCTCCTCCTACTTCTGTCAAAACTATTAGGAGTTTTCTAGGTCATGCAGGTTTCTACCGTAGCTTTATCAAAGATTTTTTAAAAATTTCTTGCCCCATGATGCAACTCCTGGAGAAAGATAGACCCTTTCTATTTTCCAATGCTTGTCTCGAAGCGTTTGAGACGCTAAAAGCAAAGTTGATCAGTGCTCCTGTTCTTGTAGCTCTAGATTAGACCCTTTCATTCGAGATTATTTGTGATGCTAGTGATTTTGCAGTCAGAGCCGTTTTGGGTTAGCGTAAGGACAAACACTTCCATCAAATTTACCACGTGAGTAAAACCCTCGAAGATGCACAAGAAAACTACAGCACCACCGAGAAAGAGTTGCTAGCCGTGGTCTTCGCAATCGATAAATTCCGTTTCTACCTTATTCTCTCTAACATCATCATTTTTACCGATCATTCTGCGCTCAAATACTTCTTCTCAAAGAAAGATGCAAAACCAAGATTGATACGGTGGATCCTGTTGCTGCAAGAGTTCGATATTGAGATTAAGGATAAGAAGGGAGTGGAGAATGTAGGTGCTGAGCACCTGTCGCGTCTAGAGACTCCCGAGAGTGAGAGAAAGAAGAAGGAGAAGATCCGCGATGAGTTCCCACATGAGGCTCTAATGTTCGTGAAACCGCAAGAAGAAGGATTTCCTTGGTTCGCCTATATTTCTAACTATCTTTCCACCGACGAACTCATCAAGGAAATACCTTATCAAAAGAAGAAGAAGTTCATGGCTGATCTCAAATTTTACCTTTGGGAGGATCCTTTTCTTTTCTAGATTGGTGCTGATCAGATTTTGAGGAGGTGTGTGTTTCGGTCCGAAGCTGAAGAGATTCTCAAACATTGTCATGTGGTACCGGTGGGAGGACACTATGGAGCAGCCAACACCGTAAAGAGGTTGTTCGATTCTGGATTCTATTGGCCCACCATCTTCAAAGATGCTCATAAGTTTGTCAGTAAATGCAATGGCTGTCAATGAAGTGGGAACATGTCCTCTAAGATTGAAATGCTTTAAAACCCGATTCAAGTAGTGGAAGTATTTGACATTTGGGGCATTGATTTCATGGGACCCTTCCCCAATTCAGGAGGAAATAAGTACATACTTGTGGCAGGAGATTATATGTCTAAATGGGTAGAAGCTAAAGCTCTAACCACTAATGATGCACGAGTTGTAGTTAAATTTCTCAAACACTTTTTCTCCCGGTTTGGTACCCCCAAGGAGTTTATCAGTGATCGGGGTACCCTCTTCTGCAATTTCCAAATGGAAAAGGTCTTGAAACGATATGGGGTAACCCACCATGTTTCAACAACCTATCATCCGCAAACAAGTGGGCAAGTTGAAAACAGTAGTCGCGGAATCAAGAGGATCGTTGAGATAAGTGTCGGTCATAACCGATAGGAATGGTCAGACAAGTTAGATGACGCGTTTTGGGATTTTCGAACGGCTTACAAAACACGTATTGGGACCACTCCCTTTAAGCTAAAATATGGCAAGGCGTGTCATCTGCCGGTTGAGTTGTAGCACGCGTAAGAATTCAATCCAAGTATATATATAATCACCACAAGAGTCAACCTAAAGGTTTCCATATGATTCAAGTATTGTCTAAGTTAAAATAAAAAAATGAATGTGTGCTTCAAGCCTAAGTATTTGAGATGTAAGTTCGCGTTTATTTTAATACGTTCCTATATGTAGTGATACTAATGATATATATAACGATAACCATATTAATAATATTAATAATAATAATTATTATAGTAATAATAATAATATTAATAACTCGAATATGCTTTATACCTATTTATGATTTATTTAAGTTATGTCTTTCATGTTGTGACCTTTACGAGATACGAATCATCACTACAAATAATATATATGTGTATATATAAAAGATTAGTTGTGACATCATAACTAAAGTCTTAAGATATCATATAGCACGTTATACACATATTTTAAAGGCAACATTTTCATAACACGGATTGTTATAACGCTACAAATCTTTGTTTTCTAACATACTTATTTAACTAGTCGGTCATATAAACTCTTCAACAATACCTAGGTTCTATTATCCAAGTTGTTTTTATTATTTAAGATATAAGTTTTTAAAAGAAAAGACTTTCAAATATGGAATATTATGCTCTTGGAATATCAGATTTTTAATAAAGAAAATTTGGATATATTTTTTGTATTTTTCTGAGTTATAGTTTATTTATATTATTTATTTAAGTCAAATAATAGAATAAGGGCGAAAATAAAATCATGGTGAAAGGGGGTCGGAGCAGGGCTCGAACCCGTGAATAGGGCGTGGGAGATGATGGCTTTACTACCCGGTTCGAGTGGATTAGTTGTTTAGGATCTTGTTTTAAATCTTTTAAAGTATATATCTGAATATCCTAGATTTTCATATGAACCCTATATTCAAGATCCAATCCAATCGAACAGATCACTAATCAAATGATCAAATTGACTTAGGGTTACCGATCAGTGCTAAGATACGAATCGAATGGGTGTATTACCTTGCAGATTGGGTCATGAATGAAGGTTAGTTGCTCGATTCGTGAATGTTGGATGTGTTTTTTGTGATCGTAAAGGAAGGTAGGGCTTGAGGCGACCAGTTTTTATACCGGTTTGGATGAAAGTCACCATTAAGTGCTCAGTTACATAGATTTTAAGAATCGAACTTAATCCGATCATTTACTCGTGATTAGGGTCTTGAATGCTCGAATTGATCACATGGGTGAGTTGATCGGGATCTATAGTTAAATTCCTATGAGTTTTGCAACTTGAAACGACTGAAATCAACGTTTTTGGTTTTCGCCGGAAATCGAGAGGGTCGCCAGAATCTCGCCAGCGACAGTGGTCGAAAAAAGGGGGAGAGGAGTTGATCGAGTCACATGGAATATAGTTATGGGTTAATTGCAGTATTAGTCCACCTGCTTCCATTCTTGCTAGTTTTGGCTTGAAATCTCATTTTAATTAGGTTTGTAGGTTTCCAATTAACATACCATTTCCTAAACCTTTTGTTTTATAAATTTTAAACATGAAATCTAATAAGTTCACATAAGTAATACTTGCAATAATTAGAATTTTCACGTTTTATTTAATAACTTATAATTACACGTTGGAAAAAGTCATCGGATTTTTTTGTGTTGTCACACGGTCCGTTTGTGGTGAAAGAAATATTCCCACATGGAACAGTGGAGATTGTAGGCAACGATGGGGAGTCATGGAAAGTGAACGGGCATCGATTGAAGTATTTTTTTCGGAAATCGTGATAATGAAGTCGATGTGATTGACCTCGATCCCCCCAACGAGTGAACAACAAGGTAGCCGGGTGAAAACCCTAGTTGTATAGTGTGTATAGTTGTCCAGTTTTAAGTTTTTAGAGTCCATTATGCGACTCTAGAACGTCCAGGCGACGGAACCTCACTTTGATAATCTAGGCGGTACACGCGGCTTCAGTCCCATTTCCCGCACGACTCGCCTGAATTTTAGGAAACCTAATTTCAAGTTTTAAAGCTGGGGATCGGCCTAGCTGGTTGATACTCAATATCCATTTCTTCCGCCTCACTTGATCCACAGTCTTAATACTATAGTTCCAATTTTTAGGGTTTGATATGTGTTTATATGTTGTCATGTTGGGTGTGATGCTGCTTTGATTTGATTGTGATTATTGAATCCTGCTTGGTTGATGATGCTTTATTGATTAATTACTGATTGTAGCTTTTATAGGTCCAGGGAAGTGATCGATTCAACACCGAGATCACTCAATACGAATACGTGCGGAATCCGTGTTCATGTTGATGTGTTTTCCAATCAAAGTAAACAAATAGAATCAAGATGAAGATGATGAACATTGTCATGATTTCATTTAATTGTTTGTACTACAAAGAGTTTAGATCAATACAATCAATGAAATACAACTTTCTCTCTCTAGTTTCTATCTCTAGAACCTCTCTTAATGTAAGAATGATATATGGAAAGTGTTCCAAGAGTTACTTACAAAGTCAATTAGTTACCTATTTATACTAGTTTACAACTAAGCAAACATATGCTAATCTAATTAGTAAAAAACAAATACAAATACAAAATACATTAATACTAAAACTTTGTCTTCAATAATAAACGAAAGCTGTTGATACACTCTTGCACCAACAGCTTATTTGATTGTTGATTGATGGTTGTGTTACGCTTCTGATTAGATGTGACTGATTGATTATTAACTGATTATAATTATTTATTATATTTGTCACATGCTACTCATAGTTCTTGCGATATTTTAGTCTTTATTTTCTTTTGTGGAACTACGACATTTTGAGAGCGGTTTTGTAGAACGCTCATGACTTCACCCATGGATTCGGACTCGAATGATTTTCTGCGATCCTTCACGATTATCTTTGGGGAATCCTTTCCAATCTATCTTTTCTTTTTATTTTCCTTTTATTTTATATTATTTCTGCTTTTATTTTTGTATTTTTCATCTCTACATTGGGGATAATGTAGATTTTAACTGTGGGGATGGAAAACAATGTTTTTGAGTCAGTATTTTATAAATAATTAGAGTGTTTTAAGAAAATACAAAAAAATTAAAAATTCAGAAATTGTCCTTGTTAAAGTCTGGTACCTTTCTAATGGGAAATCATAGATATAGCTAGCTTTTGGTTTCTAGTTTTTGAGAAAATTGTTTATCTTTTACATCTAATTTGTGATATGTGAGTAGATCCGGCCGACAGTTCGATTTTCTTAGGATTGAATAAATAAACCTTTAATATCATATATTTTGTGGGTTTATTCATCGATCAGGTTTTTGATTTGAACTGTTTAGTTAAAGTAGGGAAAGACCAGTGCAAACTTAAAATCTTTTTTATTTTTTTATTAACTAATTTGGTAGATCCGAAAGGATGACGCCCGCTCAAAAGCCACCAGTCCACTGAAATAAATGAAATGAAATGAATAAAGGGTTGTAGCTTTTGTGTCACACGCCTAGTCAAAACTTGGTTGAAACACCACTAAGTTAGGTCCATTGTATATTAGAAATGAGCTAAAAATGATAAATATATAATAAATGCAAAATGCTCATACCTTCATCCACTTCCATCTAAAATTATAATTAATTGTAAATAATCTTGATTTTCTGAATGTGGTGGTTATTCTTGAAATTTCTAACTAGGAGTAGATGAGATTGCTTAGTTGTGTGAGATCCATATTTAGTGACTTACGTTGAACTTAAATGTCATGAATTTATATATTTGATGGTCGGTGGTTGGGTTTAATTGGACAAGTATATTTGCAATCACAATTAATGTAATTAGATGTTATGAAATGAAATGTTTTTATGAAATCAGCTGTTAGTTATGATTCCATTGAATAGGATTTTTTCGGGGGTCGAAAAAGAGTTAAATGTGGGGATGTTTGATGTGTTGTAAAACACACTTAATTCTACGTTGTATTTTGAGTCTTTTTAATATTAATTTGTATAGTTTTGTATAGTTTTATCTACGTTTCGTACATATACTTAAAGTTTTATATATCTTAAGGTGTTCGTAATAGAGACGATGTTTTGAAGTCTAAACGAACAAGGAACGAGCATCCGAAAAGAAACGTTACGAAAGTAAAATGTTGAAATCTAGTCGACTGCGTACCGCCTAAACTATGCCCCCCCGCGCGTACTGCCTCGCTCTAGGAAAAGAAGTTCGCGACCCCCAACTATTTTTTCAAGGGTGCGTCGCGCTAATCCGTCTGTGACACCCGGTTTTCAGATAAGGCATGGCCTAGATGTTTATGATAGTAATGTTATCAATAAAAGGAAAACCCATGATACCTCGATAAACGTACTGAGATTATTGGACAGATCCGGAGCCTAAGATTGTTAGCTTTACGATAATGTAACTTGATATTAAGATAATATAAATGTTATGATCATGTTTTAATAAAGAATTATAGTCATTTGAGTGTATGCGAAATTTGGGTAAGAGCAACGATTTGAAAGTTATGCGTAAAAAGAGGAAGCGTTTGATAGACCCTAAAACTCAACACCTATTCAGCATGTGAAACCAATGGGGTTAGATAGGATATTGAAAATCGTGAACGTAGGCGAAAACCGCGCGCAAAACGGAGTACGAACGAAGCGGGAAACATGGAAACAAGTTTAATCAGTCGTCCTGATTCGGACGAACCAAGTAACGGCACTTGGCAGCCCACGTGTCAACACGTGGCACAAGGGAGGACACGTGGCAGATCAGCAGGGTGAGTCATTGGCCATGTGTCAAAACCAGAGGGTGAGTCAGTGACACGTGGTGCCATCAGAATGGGCCACGCGGACAAGACCTACGCGGTACGGGCGGGGTTTTGCCCAGATCTGGTGCGACACGCGTAGGCAAGCAAAGATTGCCTATAAAAGGCTGCATTCGGTCAGCTCATTTCACACATTTTGATTTCGAATCTCTGACCCATTTTACACTCAAATTCCCCTCTAAACTCATAGTGAAAGAAGTTAGGTGTTCGGGAAACACCGGAAGGCTCTCGGGAAGCTCTCGGTTCGCGTACGAAGTCGGTGGTGCGGGATATCCTAAGAACGATAAGTGGAGGTTCTGATAGATTAAGGTGAGTTCTATGAGCCTCCTTTTTAATTATAAATGTTTTGTGCTAGCATACATACTGTTAAATGTCTAGATGATTAAGAACCATATACATTGTGTAAGATAGAATGTTTATAAATGTGTCGTTTTAATGCGCGTGGTTAATCGGGATTATAAAATAAACAATAAATCTTAAAATGATTTTTAATAAAAGAATAGATACTCAAGATGTTGAGTATAGACTTTGATAGTGGAAAGTGCTGGTTTTGAGACTAAAATTGGTTTTGGCTTGAGGCCAGGGTTTGGAAAGAAAAGAACGTTAGAAAGTCTTTTACTTGGACATAAGTCAGTATATAGATTAGAAAATGTCTTTTAGTATAGTGGTACGGAATAGAAGGTTTTGTAGAAAGAAATAGAGTCGATGTAGTAATTGTGTTGAAATCGACAGAGGTCGATAGAATAGTCCTAGCAATGAGGTAGTTAGACAAGCGTATTACTATCCAACTCACTGCGGTGGGGAAGACTACTCTTGTTGAAGAGTAGCCCTGAGATATGGGGTAGCTGATCAGTTGACTGTTTAATTAAGGTTGGTGACGACCAGGCCGGCAGAGGGTAAACGTAACCCTAATGG
>WOUH02032225.1:0-13113 GCA_009936405.2 Stevia rebaudiana
GGGAGGAGGGATTGTTAGTGTAGACGATTTGGAAGATATAACCGGAGGCCATGTGTGGTTAGGTTCCATTTGTATACTTGGTGGAATTTGGCATATCTTAATCAAACCCTTCGCATATGCTCGACGTGAACTTGTATGGTGTAGAGAGGCTTACTTATCTTATAATTTAGCGGCTAAATCTGACATTGAAATTCCGCAAGAGGTACTTCATGATACTGTATTTTAAGCAGTTGTTCGAATTCCTTATGATACGCATCCAGCGACTATAACCCCAAAAGAAACGGATTCCGTAAACAACATAGAGGAAGAATGAAGGGAATACTTTATCGCGGTAATACTATTTGTTTTGGTAAAGGCCCTTTCATTTTGACAAAGACCCATGCCGAAGTTCCATAGCTTTTGGTCTGCTATCCCGATCATTATATGAACAAACATGAATATAATTATCCATTTTTATATGATTGGTTTTATTTAATAGCTATTTATATTCGTATAGGATATGGTTATAATACATATGCTTATTTTTGTACTAAACATAGGATGAATTTTAAGACATTGATCAATCTAATGAATGGTTAAACTCACGTGGTCCCATTTTTCGCCTTTAAAGCTGGGTGAATTAAAATGAAAAGGTAGAAGAGGAAACTCTAATTTTGTTAATCTTTAAGAGTAAATCAAATTCACTAACTTTATACGTTTTAGTATTTAGAAAAAATTACAATATTAGATACGAAATTTCATTATCTTTAAATCGAGTATAGTATTGATATAGTTTTTTTTCTACTTGGTCCGTATTTATGTACGTGGTCCGTAAATTCGGAGTCCGTGACTATACGGTGGGTCCGTAAATTTTGATGTGTGTTTTGGTCGTGGTCCGTGATTATACATGATATCCGTAATTTAATATGTGTATTTGGTGGTCGGAAATTTTTACATACCACGGTCTATGATTTTATACCCGCATTCCGTAATTACGTGTTTGATACGATTGACGCTCCTACCCTTGCTCATTATACACGTGACGCATTTTGATTGTATCATACGATTAGCACAGAAAAACGTACTTGTATTTTAACCGTCCCCTGTTTATATATACACTAGCTTAAAACCCCTGTTTATTGTTAGAGTAGGATTTCTGATGGCTATGAGATGGATCCTGATTCGCGATACTTATATTTTATTACTATTATTTTTGTAAACGTTTGTCGATATTGATATTTATAAATGTTTAGTAACATTCAATTGAGACCTGTTCACAGAATATTCATCCTTGCATATGAACAGGATATGTAAAGAATCCTTGATTTGCTATCTTGGATGATTACCGTTAATATGATCCTCAATTTATCCACGTGTGGATTAGAAGACGTGTAGCTGACTCAGCGCAATACACCACATCCTTATAAAGCGGATCGAAAGCTTTACCAATATTGACGAAGTCAAGGAGAAAGTGGACGATGCTTTCCTTAGAAATAGGAACTAATTTTCTTTACTATGTAACTTTGTAACTATAAAAAGGGACCGATGGTTATAGGTTAACACACAACTTACACGACAATTCACTCATTCCAAGCTTACTAACCTCTGTTTTGCAGCAATCTTACATTCGATAATCAAGCATTCAAGCATTTCACTTAGCATATTCTCTAATCAGTCACTTAGATATCCATCGGTTTGCTTTACTTATTCTACTTGTTTGTTTGATTAATAAAATTGACTAGACAAGTGATTTTATGTTCACTTGTCCGAGGTTTTATGCCGGCGATCTGTAAGGATTAAGAGCTTTCCTCGCTAAAAATCCTTACGTTACCATTTTCATATTCTGTTTTTTGTTAACATATCTTTAATGATTCTTGAGGATATTGAAAGATAATAAAGGATATTAAAGGATACAATCGTCAAATCATTAATTTGATACATTTCATTTTTGAACAAACACTTAGCATCACAAAACTAATTTGTAATAACTAGAATTGACTCTTGTTAATTTTTGACCCAAACATTTTATATAATCAAACATTTAAAATTTTATCATTGAATCATTGCATATATATATATATATATATAGGATGAGGATCAAATAAAAACAACTAAAAGTTATAAAAACCGAGAAATATATATATTAAGTTACTATGTTGTGAACAGTTAAAAAATAAATGTTTGACACTTTTATGACTATAAATTATTCTTTAAGATTTTAAAAAATAAATGTTTCACACTGTTAAGACTTAAAACGTTAGGGACGAAAACTGTTAAGACCTGAAACGGTAGGTAGGGACATAAACTTTTAAGACTTGAAACGTTAGGGGCTAAAAATGTTAATAATTGAAACGTTAGAGACGAAAACTGTTAACACTTGAAACATTCGAGATGAAAATTGATAAAACCTGAAACGTTAAAGACTGTTTCTGTTAATGGTGGACTGAAACTGTTAAGTATTGCAAACCTAATGGATAAAAATGTAGTTTACTTTTTAACATATATAAGATCAATACTAATTAGACAATAACAAATTTAAATTTGTTTTATAATTTAAGATAATATAAAAAAGTAATACATAATTCAAAATATCAATCTTATTAATTTAAATAATAAAAAATTCAAAACATATGAAAAAAATGTCATATGACATTTTTTATAATGATTTATTAGAGGTAGATATCTTACATATAGATAACATTCATACGACTCAATCTTGTAAGAAAAAAAGTATTCTGGTTTTATTTATAAACAATCGATTTAAATTAAATAGCCGTAATTATTGGTCGGATGTTTTTGGAATTTTTTGTATTTTATAGGTTCGAGGAATATCGAAAATGAGGCACAAAACCGAGACAAGATATATCACTTTTATTGAGAATGTATCATGAATGCAATTGAAGACGCTATTGAAAATTCTTTAACCGTGCATGATAAATAATTATCTAATTCACACAAGCAAAAATAATTAAAATAAAAAGTGGTAACTGTGACATGCTAATTACTTAGACAAAATTACAGAAATCGCCCTTTAGGTTTGTATGATATTGCAGTTTTCATCCTTTATCTTTAAAAAGCTCCGATTTCATCTTTTACCTTTGAAATTATTGCATGTTACGTTCTTTAAGCTAACTGCCGTTTTTTTCTAAAAATGACCAACATATCCTTATGAATAAAGGATGAATCCTGCAACGCTTTACAAACATAAAAGACATTAACTGAAAGATTGTTTATAAATGTGAATAATGATATTATATTGTTATTTTGATTTTATTTTATTTGTAAGGGTATTTTTAAATTTACACCCTTTTTAATTAGGTGGTTGAATCAAGATAAAAATGTTACATTTATTTACTCATATAACGTACCTTTAATAAATTATATTTCATATTTTGTAATCTTTTTAATAAAGATCAATCCAAATAAACCATGAAAACTTATAACTGAATAAAAAATGGTGGGTATATCATAGTAGCTAATAAAAAAATGATATGTATGTCATAGTAACTCATTCTTTGTTTTTCGTGGTATTGTGTTCCCAACATGTGAGGTTGAAGCAAATCTCCATAAATTTATTCGTTTTACTTATTTTATCAATCTAATTTGTTATTAATATTTTTTTTTCGTGAACGACAACGTGATTTAGTTTTAGTAAAGACTTCCGGTTCTACTTTTTATCTCATCAAATTTGGTTTTTAGAGCAGTATATATATATATATATATATATATATATTTCTGGTGTATTAGTATTATATTTGTGCTCTCTAAATAGAAATTCATGGTCTTTCATCTACATTTTTTTGTAACTAAATTAATAGGATATTTCATTACATATATGTTTACATATACGAAACTTCAATTTGCTTAATTGTCATATTTTTTTACTGGGTATTACATTGAATTAAATATACATGTAATAGATTCCTTCTTGGTGCTAGTCATCGCTTATATGTATGTAATAAGGTTACAGATACATACACATATATTTAAATACGTTAACGAGCATGTAACTTATGTTTTTATACATTTGTTCTTTCTTACTTTCTTTCACTACACATATGTAATACGTACAGAATTTGGTTATTGTAAGTTTAGCTTGTTGCATACATGTATATTTAGTATGTAGTCGTGTAACTTTATAGATAATTATGTATATGTAATACACAAAAAAAATATCATTTTAACAAATAGATGTATACACATTTACAAGCTAAATGATACATCCTACGCAATTGGTGTCACATATATTAAACATAACAGTTAATACATACATATATGGGTGTGCATGAAAATTTTAATCAATGATAATACATGTATGTAATATACCTATACGAAAAACATCACTTTTGTGTATGTTCTACATTAGTATAACCCATATACGTGCTAAATTTAAATCTTATTGTTTATATTGTTAATAATTATACATATATTTTTTATAAATATTTGAAATTATAAATATGTATATTTATAATTATGATATATATATAATTTTTATGAGTATATTATTTAAAATTATATACATAATAGTAAGAAAATACTATAATAATATAATCTAATAATTAATTAGTATTTGTTAAAAAAATTTCTAAAAATGTATTTTAAGTTTCTAAATAGTTACAAGTTTCATCCTTTATAAGGACATTTTGGTCATTTTTTAAAAAATTAACAGAAAATGTAACGACAGTTAGCTTAAAAGACGTAATATACAACAATTTTAAAGATAAAGGATGAAATCGGAGTTTTTTAAAGATAAAGGATGGAACCTGTAACATCCACTAGTAAAGAACTCATTGTTTAAAGCGGTTATTTTCGTTGTTTGAGGCGGGTTTTGGACCGCCAGCGCTTCAAATCTACACTTCTCCGTATGAGGCGGTGGAAATGACCGCTACAAACCCAAATATGACCGCTTCAAACTTCTTCAGGTGGATTTGCACATGACCACCTCATTGAACATATCACCGCCTCATACTTGTTCCCTATTTTCAATCCTTTTACGTGCTATTATTACAATTTTTTTACAATAATACAATTTTCCAGCAAGAACATATATTGAAGAGCAAAAAAGAGTGATCCAAATACAGAAATATAATTCAAATCTATCCAAATACACAAAGATAACTACATTCAAACTACATTCATTCAATTCTTACATGGATCAACTATAAATCTTTTTTGCTACAAATTATTCTCTGTCAAAAATACTTTACACGCCTTGTAAGGAGCTCATCCGAAATGACAGTGACCTTTTGATAATTTGCGGCCCGACCAATTAATTAATATCATCTTGAGTCAAGTTCTCATTTTCGTCTCAAATCTAAAAGCAAATGAAGAAAAATGACATTTAAAATTATATAAATGTAGTACAAAGTGGGGGATACATGGGGCCATAAATGAGAGAAGTTGAGGTTAAACCAAGTCGGGTCAAAAGATTGCATGTGGTGATATTTTAAATGTAAATGTATATAGCTCTAATAAACATTACCGGATACTTGAAGCAGTTGAAGCCGCATCCCGAATTTAGGAAACTTATCATCTCCTAAGCACCAAAAGATAAACATATAACCAACTTAATTCGTGAAAGTAAACATAATGATAACAACTTAAAAACTCAAAATATAAATCAGATAAACATGTTTATGCTGAAAACAGTTTGTAGTTGTTTCACTAGTCAACAGCAAGCCAAAATGAACAAAAATAGAAGATAGTATAAGACCAAATGAACATATAGCCTACCATTGTTTATGAACCACCCCTCATTATTATGATTAGTTTTCATGTCCATTGTCCAATATGAAGATGGATTTAGTGGATTTTATTCCATCAATAACCATGAAATAAATTGCAGCTAGTGACATGAAAAGTTAAATAACATCAATAAGCATTTGAATAAATTGCAGATTATGACTCTTATCGTTTTTGGATGTCACACGAATCTTCAGGGAAAATGCTACAAGAAATTAGATAACTTTGTTTTATAAATCATCCATTTTTGGGACCTAAATAACACAAAAACCATAATTGCATATTGAAATCATCAAATAATATACCAAATCAAAGTTCATCAAATTAGCACTAATCAATTTAACACCTAATCAGTTTGGCAAACATGATATCTAATCAATAATTTCAAGTACGGTAGGCTTACCTTAAAATTTCCATTAGAACTGCTTGTACTAAAAGGAGCTAAATGTAGATCCAACCTGCAGATAAGTTTGTATTTCTTAATAGTTAGATAAAAAAATAGAATACCTGTAAAGATAACACTTACTTGAATAAAAGTAAGTCTCAATGATGCCACTAAATCAACCAGTTCACATCACTACGTACGAAAGAAAATTAGAGAGGGAGAATGAGGAGGGAAAGTTCAATTTTTGGGGATAGCCAAAATAAATTCCCATTTATTTTATTTTATTTTATTTTATTCGAACTAGTTTTGAAGATAAAACCGCATCATGTCTTCTGAAGTTTTGAAGCGGTGGAAGGCCGACCGCCCTAAACTGGCATTTTTGAAGCGGTGGAAAGAGGAACCGCCCTATATCTTCGATAAGTTCACCGGAATTTTGTGTTTTGAAGCGGTTTCCCCATGTTCCTGCCCAAAGCAAAAAATACGATCGCCTCAAAACTTGATTTCTGTACTAGTGATCATACAAACCTAAAGGACGATTTCTGTAATTTTGTCTATAATTTATTCCCCTAAGTAATTCACTCTAAACTGAACGTTTTATCTCCTTTCATGGGTTTTGAATTGAATCAGCATGAAGGACATAATAGAACGATACAGAAGTCAAGTAAAAGATGGTCAAACACATGATTCAAGTGTCGAAGACGTTGAGGTTCATAATCTTACAAACAATTTATAGAAACCAACTGCATGTTCTTCGTTGATCTTCTACTCATTCTCTGACTTTCTTTTATATAATTCAATTCGCAGCACCTGAAGAATGAGATGGCTATCATGAAAAAGAAGGTAGAACAGTTAGAGGCTGCAAAACGGTACAATTTTGATGTTTTAATCTTTGAACAAGTAAAAAATTGTTCATTTTACAAGGATGCATTTTTTTTTTAGTCTAACATTAATAAAACACGATGAGTAGTATTCTCCAACCATGACCTATTTGGCTATTGGTCAAAAATATATTTAACGCAGTTTGATAAACAATAATCTCAACTAATTGGTTGTCAAAGACCATCCTAATAGTAAAATCATCAAAGTAATTCACTTGATTTCCTCTCATTTTTTCTTAAATTGATAAATATAAGTGAAATCCATAAAAACGTGTAAACAAAATTGAGAGAAAATCTACTGTAAATCGAGTGATTTTTTTGTTATGATTTATCTACTAAGATTCATATTGAAAACGAAAGTAAAGTTGAGATTATTTTTTGTCATATTGCTAGTTAGAGAATATTATTAGCTAATAGGTCTTAGTTATGATTATTAAAATGTAGTTTGTTTTAATTGACAAACACGTTTAAGCTAGATCGACATCTTGATGAAAGAAAAAGACTTCTTATATACAAATTATTTGTTTGTGATTAAAATAAATTAAATATTAGTTATGCATTGATGCTTTTAAAAATCAAAATCTTGATGAAATTAAAAGGGTAAAATGGCTGGTGATTTTAAAATTGTAATGCAGGAAAATTTTGGGAGAAAGTTTAGAATCAACCACCCTTGAAGAAGTACTTGAGATGGAACATCAGCTCGAAAGGAACGTATCCACTATTCGAGCTCGAAAGGTTTAAACAATAGTTACTTGTTTCCAAAGAAATTTTTTTCGTTGATCTTTTGTGATTTGTGAGATTATATATAAACATATCTTTTTTAAAATTTCTATGTTTTAGATGCAAGTTTACAATGAACAAGTTGCGCAACTAAAAGCAAAGGTATATATACTACCAATATTTACCTAAATGTTTTTAGTTTATATAATCAATTCACACCGGTCCAGAAATAAATAAATAAATAAATAAATAAATAAATAAATAAATAAATAAATAAATAAATAAATAAATAAAACAGTTTTTTGATTTATTTTTTTTATTCTAATTATTCTTATTTTCAGGGGAAAATGCTAGCAGATGAAACTGCAATACTGGAAGAGAAGGTCAGTAGTTTGTTTACGAATTTCTTCATTTTAAAACCATAAATGCTTAATATGAATCATCAAATTGTGGTGATATATTATGTCTTGGTTTTGTCAGTGTGAGAACCAAAAAGACCAAGTAACAGAAGATATGGGAGAAGATTTTGATGATCTTGAAAATGCAGAGAATTCGGATGTGGAAACCGAATTATTCATTGGACCGCCAGAGACAAGAACAAAGTGAAGATCGATCACCAAAGTAACTGCATCTACGGTTTACAAATGTTTGTTTATTTTCAGGAATTTCAGACTTATGAATAATTGTTCGTTGACGATTTGGTACTTACATTGCTATTTTCTTTATTTATTTATGTTTAGTTTGATAATCAGAAGTAGGAAGTGTGTTAGCTACTTTTTAACTTTAAAAGTATACGACACTGGAAACATAATATATTCGGGTTTGTAACAAGCTTATTTATGTTTAGATCTCGTCGAATTATGGGATCTTAGATTTTACTGTTTAACTATAGGGTTTAGCTTTTATGATTTAACTTTTAACGTTTAGGCTTTAGAGTTTATTTTACTTATGAATTAGCTTTTGAGCTTAGCTTTTTTGCTTCAATTCTAGGTTTATTGTTTAGGGTTTATCTTATAGCGTTTATCTCTAGGGTTTAGATTTCGAATTTACCTTTTAAGGTTTAGATTCAGGGCTCGGAATTTATTTTTTCAGCTCATTTTGTTTTCCTACTTGTGATTCTGTCTTCCCAATCGTTATTGTTTTTTAGGGTTTAAATTTGAAATTTAGGTTACGGGTTTAGGATTTAAGAGTTTTAAGATTTGACGAGTTGGTTCCATCTCCGTTGAAATAAGTTCAATCAGAATTTATTTGATCTGGTTTATATGTTTGTTAAATCTTCCTTACACTTATTAAAATAAGTTCACTTCTTAGGCTAGACGTAGTGGGATGGTGAGGGAGGTGCTAAAGGCTGATTTACACGTAACAGTGACAACACTTTATGATTTCCTGTAGTCTAGTCCTGCACCTCTAAATAAACCATTTGCTTAATTCAATAAAAGGTTAAAGTTTCAGTTTTATATTTTTTTTCATGCTAATGGTTCACTATTTGCTTTTTAAAAATCAATATTTTTTGCTCATTTAACCTTTTTTTATTAATTTTATAAAAGACATATTTTTATTTCGTAAGGATTTCGACTTTTAACTAATGATAATAGATTTATTAACTTGAAGGTCATATATATCAACATCCATACACTAAAAAAATATAATTGTTGGTGCATGTTTAAATATTTTGGTTTTGTGTAAACTTATTATTTATTGGGAGTAATAATTGTAATTAATTAAACCATACACTTGATTACACTTGATTTAAAGGGATCTTGAGTGTATCTATTTTTGTCTACGTGGCGTCCAAGTGTCATTTTAACTTAACTATTATTTAAAACTTAAAATCACTACACATAGTCTTAGCGTAACACTAGCCTAACATAAGCCCAAAAATTTAATAGTCATACTCCGTTTGATATTTTATTTAAATGATTGCAGATATAAAGTAATTTAAGTTTGAAGCAAAAAAAAAATCGGGAAACCATTAATATTTACAAGAAAATAGTTACATGACATTAAAATTTAAATTTACCGTTTAAAGATAATAGAATTTATTATTTTAACATATGATAAGGTTTGAATAAGTTAACAAATAAATTTTTTTTTGAACAACTAATTATATGATAAATATTAATTTAAGTTTAAACAAATGTCTAGATTATCTTAAACTAAATTTATTTCACTTTTAAATATTCTAATTTTATATTCAGAATCTTTTAAAAAATGAGAGAATATCAGATGATATTTTTGAAATGTTTTATTAAGTTTAGATTGCAGGCATAATATAATCAAAAAAATAAATGATATTTTTGAAATGTTTTAATGAATGGATATGCAAAAAAGAAATACCAAGTAATTTTAGTCTTTATTTAACCTACTCCATGGGTGTTTATTAGAAGATTGATCATCTCGAATCGATCTCTATCAATGAACTAACATGAACTGGTAATATAATTTAACTGCCATAACTATCATAAGTGGTAACCTAGCTTACATAACTACCATAAGCTAGATCCATTTTATCTGCAAAAGAGTTATCAAACATGGTATCCTTCATTTCAAATATCATCAATGCATTTTTTTTGCATATTAAGTGTATTATTAAAAAATGCTCAGTTGGTGGTAACACAAGGATGGATGAGCTCCTAGAAATTCTTCACCTGGGCAACCAAAATTAAAGTTGTTAGCTTCTTTATAAAAATATTGATTAGTATGAATATTACAATATATCCCCAACTGCTGAAACCACACCGGTTCCATTTCTATCTTGTCAAAAATTGATAAAAAACGATTAAAAACTTAAACCAACCAGGAACGAGTTTCTTCTCTACACGATTATTGCTTTTGTTGACCAAAACCCCATTTGGAAACCTCTACGATGGAAGGTGGACTTGGAGGGCTTGTGTGAGCCAAGTAAGTACATTGCGTTGCTGTTAGTTCTGTGCAAACAAGGCCCAAGAACATTGTGTTAAGGCCCAATACAAGCAAGCGTGGCGGCACTTTAGTAGGAAGTATTGGGTTATGCCCGGATAGAACTAATGGGCCCATCTGGAATTTAGAGCTTATGTAATGTCTAATGGTAGGTTCATGCGGAATGATGTCGTTGGATCTCATGATGTCTGTATGCTTTTTTTTAACGGCCCATCAAATTTTTATTAAACTGGATTTAAAACGAAAATTTACATCATGATTTTTATTTTAATCCATTGAAGTTTCTCTACTTTTTAGATATAACTAGAGGTGCACAAAAAGCCCGTACCCGGAACTGGATCTGGAGAAAAAACTCAGAACTGGTTATTTTGTACCCGGGTATTTTATGCTCGGTACCAAACCCTACCCTACCCGTAGGGTATTAACATGGTATACATTTAAGCTCAATACCTGTACCCTGAACCGTACCCAATTTATACCCAAAAACCGGTTATTGTTTGTACCCATACCCGGTTTATAATCGTACGCGGAACAGTACCCTGTTTTTTTGATACATATGCCCGGTTTTACACTCGGTTTATGCACATTCAACTCAAGATATGACATTAAATCCACATTCATACTTGGCACAAACGTTATGTTTTCAACTCATTGTTTTTATATGTTGTTTGTTAGGACTTAGATGTAGTTATAACCCCGTGTGAGAAGCAAAATTTCAAATTGTCAAATACTTCATTACTTCGTAGTATCATTAAATCATATTTAAGACATTTTAAATAAAACCATTACAATGCATATCTAGTATCTATATTTTTGTAGGCTTTTCAATTTTATAAACAAAATATCAAAGTTTTTAGCTTTTATATTACACATTTATCTTAGTAAAAAAAACACTAATTGTATTAAAAGCCCAACGGAAAAGTATTAATAACCCATGAACATGGCATTACAGAACTCAAAAACAAGGTATAAGAAAACCTGAAAACAGGGTATTAAAACCCCCGTTCTTGAATACCCGGTTCCATACCGTACCCTTACATGGTACATAGGTTATGGGTTTCTTGGCCAATACCCTACCCAGAACCGGAACCGGTTATTGTTATACCCATTTTTTTGTCTATAAAAAAACCTGGAAACCCGGTTTGCGCACCTCTAGATATAAGAATGAATTTAATTTTATGTTATCCAAGATTTTTTTGTCTTCATAGTTCTGTTTTTCAATACTCTTTCATTTGTCGCTTTTCATATACACCAAATTAATGTCACAAAAACGACATGTAGTAGCTTTTTATGTGCTTTAGAAAAGGACCATGAGTCGTACACACAAACTATATCTATTACCGTAACTAGTAGATCTTCCGGTGCTTTTCACCATTCTAAAGCACCACCCAATACGGTGTTTACCGATCTTCATCTAAGTAAAAAGTGATCTGCAGTTTCTTGAAAAGACCCGCAGTAGGAACATAGCGGATCAAGGGGTATTCCACGATTAATTAACCCCATGCGAACGCATTTTGACCATGGGAACATACGTGCTACTCGTCTCCTTTCTCGTAACGCTCTCTGATGAAGGTAAGGGGGTAATGCTTACATGTTTTTATTTCTTTCAAATTATAGACATATGAATACCGAAAACAACGTGAACCCATTAATAGGAATCTAGGATCCGTCACTGTCACTTTAGGCCTCAACAACTCAAAGCCAAAGGACCTTATAGTTTTTACAAAAGTCTTTTTCTTTTTAAGTTTGATGAAAACTTTTTTTAAATTCAAAAAATATATGTTCTATAAAGAAGTTAAGAAAATAATAGCAAACAGTATATTAAGAGAGGTACAATAAAGTTTGTATATAGGACTGGAAAATTGATAATGAGGTACAATAAAGTTTGTGTATAGGATTGAAGAAATGTTTGCTAAGAAAACGTTTTCTAAGAAAGTTTAAAAAAGAGTTTTTTTCAAACAATTTAAAAAATATATATATTTGAATTAAAATAAACTTGACATGTTATTTAAATATGAGTAAATTGACAATTTTGTCCCTGAGGTTTGGGCATATTTGTCACTTTCATCCAAAAATTCTTTTTTTTTCATCTGTATCCAAATTTTTTTAATTTTCTTGCCATTTTAGTCCATTCGACTAACGTCGTTAAAAAACAGCCGTTAACAACAGGGGCAATATGGTCATTTGCAAAAAAAAAAAGTTTCTAAAAAACGAGTTCCGGGTCAAAAAACGAGTTCCGGGTCAAAAAACGAGTTCCGGGTCAAAAAACGAGTTTCGGGTCAAAAACGAGTTCCGGATCGAAAAACGAGTTCCGGGCCGAAATACGGATTAAAGGTTAAAAATGTAAGGTAAATCGGTAAAAAAAATGAAACTAGAATAAAAAAGGTGAAAAATTTTTTTTATATGAAAATGACAAATTAGAAACTTTTTTTTGCAAATGACCATATTGCCCCTGCTGTTAACGGCTGTTTTTTAACGACGTTAGTCGAA
>WOUH02032246.1:0-13110 GCA_009936405.2 Stevia rebaudiana
CGATCTGTATTTATAACTCGAATTGTTAACCCACGTATACCTACCTAGAGAAAGGTTAATTGGGGAAACATAAAAAAAGAGGGAACTAGGAACACTTGTGGGCCGTTGAGTTTTTTTGTGTTGGATTATTTTTTTGTACTGGATTATTTTTTTTGTACTGGATTATTTTTTTTTGTACTAAATTATTTTTTTTTGTACTAGATTTTTTTTTGAGCTGGATTTTTTTTTTGTAGTGGATTATTTTTTTTTTGTTCTGGATTAATTTTTTTTTGTGCAAACTTATTTTTTTGTACTAAAGATGAACAGTTCACAAGTGTTCACGAGTTCCCCATTTTTTTATGGTTCCCCAATAAACATTTCTCTACGTAATGAAGATTAATACTTGACTCAAATAGAGTTTCTAATAAGGAAAACTTTGACCCAACCCAATATCTAGTTTATACTTTCAATACTCTCCTAAAACTAAATATAGTTTAAATACGGTCATACATAAACTTAATATAGTTTTAATAAGGTCTTCAACCTGATTGGATTGCGCTTCTAACAGTATTGGTTCATCATTCACATGAGATTAGATTCTTCTTTGTTTCTTTCTTTCTTCTTGTCCTTCCATTTAGTGCATTCGTATGCAAAGTAACCGAGTCCACCATATTAGAATGCCTACGTGCATCTTTCTTTTGTTTCCTCTATCGGTGCCTCAACCATGTCCTCTTTCTCTTTTGTTAAAGTTCTTCTCTGTCCTCTACCACGACTTTTACTGATTGAACTTGTCATTAGAATTTTTCTTTGATAGCTTGCATCATATTTTATTGACTTTTAACACGTTCTTCAAACAACATCGATAAATGTCATTATGTCAAATTCTTGATTTTGCTAAATAGATGCCACGATTGGTGCAAAGTTCTTTGGAAGTGAATTAAGAAGCTTCCTTTCAAGTTGTACTAGTATTTTCGAGCTTGGAATTTATACTACTTAACTTTCTTGCAAAGTCACTTAGATTTTTATTCGTATTCTGTGACTACCCATTTTGGGTAATCGCGTATAATACGCGTATTGTTGTTTATTAAATGAAAGTTGTGTTTTACGTGAGGCGTGTAGAATAATAATAACTGTTATAATTATAAACTACCGGGGTTAAGTTAATTTGGTGTTTATGATGTGTTTTAACTAGTTAAATGCTAACTAGAGGTTGAGGGTCAATACTGCCAATAGGTAAACTTGTGAGTGAGGGGTTAAAGGTGTATATGGGTCATTTTTACAAAGAAATATGAAAATTTGGGTTCTTGGTGGGAGCAGGAGACGAGAACAAGGATAGCTAGGAGGTTCATTCCAAAAATTTGTAAAATTGTGTTGGAACACGAAGTTTATCAAATGCTCGGAGATTAAAGAAGATCGTGTGGTTTTGTTTCTAGAATAGGTTTATATGTAATTGTTTTGTTTTGATATAATGAATGGTTAATTTATTAATTTATTTAGTTAGGATTAATGTTTAGATTTAATATTAATCAACTTAGTAATTTCAAAATTAGTTTCAAAATTGCCTGCTAAAAGAAATCAATTTTCACTGGTGAGTTTTAAGTTTAATATAATTATCATCCACTTTACACCATCATCATCATTATAAAAATACTTTCTTTATCCTATATCAAAATATAGGTATAAACTATCATCTAGCTTGTTTGACTTTTGTTGACTGTTTGTTAGTGATTTGACCATTTTGGCCTTAGTTTGACTAAGTTGCATGACCGTACTTAATTTCTGAGTGTTCTTTGTTTCTGTTTGTGAGTACTTGTATAATACTCGGTCTTTCTACTCACATTGCAATTCGACAGATACACTTGTTGTAGTTGTGTGTTTAATTGATCGTGATTTTATTACTTGATTTGCACACCATAATCACACAGATCAGTTACATTATGGAAAAACATTGGCTCCACAAATAATTGCAGCAACATTCACGAATTAAATGAAATGGCAATATTGTAATATTTGAGTTTCCAACAAAGTCTGGCGTAAATGGACTTCCGTACACAGCCACTGACTAGCTCCACATTGACCCATGCACCATTTATTGAAGAATTTGACCAGCCTATTATTGTTTATGGGGATACCCAGCAATTTAATGGGCCATTGACTTCTAAACGTGATTAAACCGACTTCAACCTAAAAATCTCGTTTTCAGCCTATAATGCTTCGTTTTTAATCCACGTTTTTTGCACGAATTCGACAAGAGGAAACCCTAGACGGAGGGAACACTTGGAAAGGAAGATTTTGAAGATCAAGAATGTTCGAGGGCTCAGTTTTGAAGATTGAAGACGCTTCGGGTTTGTTTTCGGGTTGTTTTACGCGTTTCTTTCATATATTTTTGTTTCTACTCGTTTATGAAACATGAAAAATTCTGAATATTATTGATTTGATTATATAGACATGATTGTTGGCTAAAATTGTTAGACTACCTAGGTTTGGATGAATAAACGCATTTTCCGGGTTTAATTGAATGACATGCATATGACTTATGTTTTGATGATATTGAATGCTTGATTATGTCCTTGTGTGGTTGATGTTGACAGACTAGCAGTAAATTATTGAAAATCGCATGATTTAAGGTTTTTATGAACTTTGTGTTTAACTTCGAATATGATTTAGCTAGAGATGGGGAATCATAGGATAGAAATTGCATGGTTTGTCATTATTCAGTTGGCTGCCAATATTGAGACAGAGAGGTGATAGGTTGTTAATTGTCTAGGCTTTAGAATATGATCTAGCTAGGTTTATACAAGAGTGATTCCTGGTTCTTTCTGCCTTGAGCTTTGCAATTCTAAATTTTTTTGTCATATTTAGCTGGTTGACTCCTTTGCACCCTTACACACATGGTGTATTTGGGCTATTGAAACCGAGAGGTAATACAGACTGTTGAGTCTCTAAACATTCTGTAGTTGGTTAGACCGAGAGGTGAACCGACTGAATTTTCCGTAAGCTTAGATTGATTATCAGAGGTTCTTAGATAGCATTGTTGAGGTTGAGAGGTAATCTAGTGATGTTAAGGTTTTTTTAGAGTTAGTCAAATTTCCTGATCCGGTAACAGTCAGTCAATCATTCCGTAGGCGTTTAATTTCCTTTAGGATTCTAGTCTCGGGTAGCTATTTTCTCGTATTTGGTTCCCGTTTGCTTAGTTCCGTTCGTTGCCTTTTTAATATTCACTTGAATTTAATAATTATTTTTAATCGTTGTCTTTTAATTTAATTATAAAAATCTTTTTTTCAAAAGACAAACAAATTAGTTTTAAAACCAATTTTCTTCTTTCTTTATTCTTAGCTAGTGCCATTACTTTTAGGGGTCTAGTATAAGCATACTTTTTGCGTCCTTAGATTCGATATTCGGACTTTCCTTTTCTATTATGCATTGACCGAGTACGTTTGCTTGTAATTGTAGTTCGGATAAAGATATTCCTTTTTAACTAGATCGTGTCGACCAGTCATCATTTTTATACATACTCTCGAGCACATCAATATACCTAAGAACCAAGCTACTCATGATTCAAATGTACCTAATGTGTTGCAAACACACGTATTTTCCCTTGTAATTTTTATTGTATTTATGTAAATAATATTATTTTTTTTATTAGTTTTGTATATTATTTAGTGTTATGTTGAAATGTAGGTGTTTGGGAGATAAAGGAGCAAAAATGCGCTTAAACAGACAAAGAATGAACACCCGATTGAAAGCGCAATGGAAAAACAACAAAATCAGCAATTTTAAAGCTAGGAGGTATGCACTGGCCTAGGAGGTACGAGGGTTCCTTGCGCATATTGCCCGCGAACAGAGAACCAAAATTTAACCTCCCGACTATTTTGTCCAAGGCGATACTTGCGGAAGGGTCTCCAGCCTCCGAGCGACGCGCGAAAGGCTCCAAAATCGTGAAAAAACCTAATTTTTTATTATAAATATAATTAGACGAGTTCTTTCAAGGGGGTTCGGTTAACAGCCGTAAGGAGACGACTTTCAGAGGTTTTCATTCTAGAGCATTAGAATTCGGGGATTGAAGATTAGGAGCAGCTTGGATGTTAGACATCATTCGGGTTTTATTGTTTTCATCTTAGTTCTTATCTATTCCGATTCATTTCTGTTTTAGATTAGTCGTTTACTTTTTTGAAATGATTCTAGGCTGATTTGGTAATTAGTTACTTGGTTTTGTAGAATGATTGTAGGATTTGCGCGTTAATCGTGGTTTTGGGCTATTTTAATTGATTGGATATGTCTTTGGTAAAATTCAGATTGTGTCTAAGTGTATAGCATAATAACATGCTTGTGATTTGTAATTAGAATGCATCTTGGACTTGTTGTCTATGAATTCTTTTGATGGTGTGTTTGATTTGCTAGTTTAGTTGTGTTTTGCGCCTATGAGACCGAGATGAGATAATGTTAAGTTGTCTATTGCAGTATTAGTTAGTTTGGATGGACCGAGAGGATGACGTGGGTTAATTGGTATTGTCTCTAGCAACTAAAGTAGGACCGCATAGTTTGAAGTCTTTAGTTCTAGACTAGGCCGAGAGAAAATTTCTGATACGGGGAACCGAGATACGGGTAGGTTAGGACGAGAGGAAACCGACCCTAGATGTGGATGTTGACATAGGTTGTTTAGATATGTGCTTTTGTTTTAGTGGTTCAGGTCGAGATGATAGTTCCACACTACTTAGCTTCACCCTAGCTTCCTAATCCATAGAAACCGTATCGCAGTCATTTGTCCAATTCGGTGTGCGTGTGCATTGAATGCTTGATTCTCAACCTAGGTAGTTATATTTTCCCCTTTGAATTCGTCTACCTAATTAGTTAATTATTCAGTTTAGTCATTTGATTTTGAGTTAAACCCCCGCCCCCTATTTATTTTTCTTATTAGTTAGTATAGTCTAGTTTGATCAAAGTGTGTGCCTTGGTTCTGTCCGTTGAGTCCTTGGACGACACTCCGTCTTTCCATTCCTACTACATCGCGACCGGTACACTTGTCTTTAGTGTGTGGATTTTTCGGATCGTTTTTATAAATCTTATTACTTGAGTTTTTCATATACACAAAACACACATCAGTACCTCACGCCGAAACTACACGAACTGCGTTTTCGATTGATAATTATGTTTCTGCATTTGATACAAGAACTATTTTTATGACAACTTACAAGTTCATTCAAAAGAAAAGAAAGAAAGCTGCCAAAGAAGCACATGTCGCAGCAGAAAAGAGTGATTGTCATAAATAAAGGATTCTATGACAGAATAGGTGATAGGTCAGGAATTCTGCTTTGGGGGTATGATGGTCAAAGGAACATTTTGTTTATTAAACGAAAAAGTGGAAATATTGAATATTATGATCGATGGGCAATTTTTTTTTTGTTGACTAAGGTGGATTTGACTAAGCTAAGTCGATCAGAATTTTTAAATGAAAGTGGAAACCAAAAGGCTTGGGATCTGTATAACCGAATAGATGATCAAGTGGCTAAAGGATTTCCATATATGCAAACGGCTCCCACAAGTGTAAGAGTTTTCAATGATGTTTTTGATCCTCGAACACACAAACCTTTTAAAAATGTTAGTTGGCCAGCAACAAAGAAGATGAAGATTGTACCTATTGCTGATAGATATCCAAGTGGAGGTTTAAATGATTTGGAACTTGGTATTTGGAAGACAAAACAATGAGTGCGAAGGTGCATTGTAAGGATCAAGAATATGTGTTTCATGAACCACTTGAGTTGGTACGTTTTGGTGAAAAGGATATACAAATATTGGCTAAACATCAAATCAAGACGGAACCTATTTTGATGGAAATGGGAAAGCTTTAGGCTGAGATAGTGGCTCAAATCATTGAGAAGAGAGTTTGGGATGATGGTGATGGTACGAAAATGGTGACTATTAAAACCCGTAAATAATGGAACTAGAGGAGATTCTGAAGTCATAGTTAGTTGTTCCATGTTTACTTGATTAGTCTACTGGGCTTATAATAAAGTAGTTTTGGTTATTGGGCTCATATGGGCTATGAGTAGATTTGGTCTTGTAAGGCTAGTATATAAAGTCATTTTGTGGTCATTGTTAGGAGACATGTTGGAAGTAGAACGAGTTCGTTGTGATTTCATGTACCAGACGATTACAAGCTAATAGTAAATCGTATGCATTTGAAAGTTTGTCTACGTGTTTGTTTTTGATTCTTCAACTGGTATTGTTTTCTTGTTTGCTATTAACATAATTGTTATTGGTTGATTATTGCTAAAACATAATTGTTAAATCACTTAATCAAACGAAACTTGTTTAGAACACTTGATTAGTTTCCGCTTGTCGATATCATATTAAAAGATCCGGACTCGGGACATACAACTATTCGCCCGAAAACAATTACAAAATATTTAGCGACTCATTGCATGATTCGGATCTCGGTTTTCTTGATTGGATCTATAACTTAATGAATTAAGGATGACTGGGAATGGAATTTTTCCCCCCTATAATCTTGTCATCGACTAGAATGATCGAAGGATTCCCCCTACCACCGTATATTACGGTGATAGTGACGTACAATACGGTGCCAAAGAAATCCATAACAGCTTCTAGATAATTACAACTTCCCATTAATTACCAAATTATCATTCTAGACAACTAAGTTCATCAGTTGACATTATTAGCCCCCAACTTCTATGCCTGTATTTTTAGTCGATCTTTGAATGTTGTTGCAATAGGTCTAAACTCCCAAACACCTACAAAGTATAAACCTCTTTAAAGTAAACCCGTTGAAAGTAAAATAACACATAAAAACAAAAAATTAAACATTATAAATGGTTACTTTTAACTCGTGATCAATTAACAATGCCTAAACAATGTAATTTTTTTCATTTAGTCTGAGACATTGAAGTTTAACATTCCCATATTCACGAACTAAAACTATACTGCTGGAGTGTTGGATATGTTAATGGTGCCTTGTCTTCTTAGCATGTCATTCTTGCTTTCTTTCTAAACCTTTCTTAAACCTCTTATAGAATCTAGCTAATTCTTTCTTGCTAATTATAATTGAAATGAACTTTGATTTCTTTCTCATACTTCGGATGCTTGCTTGTGTTCTTGCTTACTTCTAAGTACTCTCTTGCTCGCTATTGCCATACAAATCATTTTTTGTTGTTTTTGCCTCTCAATTCTTTCTTGCTTGCTTTTGCCTCTCAGAACATTCTTTCTTGCTTTTGTCACAAAGGTCCTTCTTGTTTGTTTTTCCATTGCAGGACTTTGTTGCTTTGAAACACTAAGGTTTCTTTTACTTGCTTTTAAAACAAAATCATCAAATAAATACAGACTTCATAATCACCTACCAACTCTGAATTATGGTCCCAAGTCACACTGACTCTTAAAACTTGCAGTCAGTAGACTTACATCCCAGCAACTAAAAAGTTTTGACAATTTAAAACCTAGAACGCTATCTAACTAGACCTGACATGCTTCAAGTCTTTCACATATATGCATTTTCACCACTCACAAGAACACTCATCTCGCTAGACTAGATGTAATGTGCAAGAATATATGTAACTCTCAAAACCAAATGAATGAAACACTATTATCATAAGTCTGTATAACAATCAAATCCCTTTTACACAGATTACCAAACACAAATCAAGAGGACTTTAACGTGCTATAATTTTAGGCTTGAGTTAAGGGTATGGATAAGGAATTGAAAGCGCCTAAATTGATGAAAATCCAAGGAACAACTATACTAAAACAAGCACATCAAAAATCCACTACTTTAACAAAAAACACATCACAACTGTTACTAACTGCAAACGGATTTCCACCCGGTTAAAAAATAAAGGCTAAATAAGTCAATTGGGTTAACATACGTGGATTTAGAAAAATGAAAGGATAAGCTCAACATGGTTTCTGTTAGTAGTTTTAAGGGCAGAGAAATTAATTAAAAAGGCTAAAAACACATGGTTAATCCTAATTGTCTCTATCACTTTTGGGCAAGTCACATATGGTTAATCCTAAAAACATGTATTGCCATACAAGTTCTAAATAGTGAACATTTTGATAGTCACTCAAAAGAAACAAATAATAATATGCAAATAAGGCTCAAAACGCACTAGAAATGGCGGACAAAGGATGAAACCATCTAGAACGTCACACATAATTAAACACCGTTCCACTTTTTGTTTCTAAGAAACGACTTGCTAAGAAAGCTATATAATGAAACCTAAAGAGTTAACCATAAAAAAGGACAAAAACCAATTCGCTAGCAGGTAAGAAGTTGTTGATTTATATAAAAAAATCTAATTTTTATCTGCAATTGAACTAACTTTGTGCTTTTTTTAAGTGGTATCAAAGCTGTAAAGGTTCACTTGAATCCGCGATTAAAGCATGTTTTGAGGGATACTTGAAGAATGATTGGGAGCCACTTAAAAGAAGTCTGATTGCAGGTTTTTTGTTGTCCCGATCTTAGAAGTAGGCAACTGATGTATGCAAGATCGACACCAACTAACAATGGCTGAGATGCAACTGATCGACGTTATCAAAGAGTTGAACAACTCAAAACATGTTTATGTTGTCGTATTTACAAGGCAATGACCTCTGGAAAGTAACTTATGGTGGGGCTGATGTGGCAACTTCAAGAATCAACACAAATGGTGCAATCAATAAGTGGGGGATCAAGGTAGGATGAGCCATATTCCTAGTCAAAACCAAGAGAAATCATGAAACTCCAAAAGCAAGTGGAAGAACTCTTGGACCATATTCGTGATCATGAAAATCCAAAAACAAGCATGATATACAATAGCCTCTCTTTTCTCAAAGAAGAAGGACACGAAGCTCCAACTTCTTAGGAATGAACTCTTGTAAAAAATGTTTTTTTTTTTTTTCTCTATGACATGTCACATTTACGTAATAACGTACATGTATCGGTTACAAAACGCTATTGCCCACAAACTAATTGTGCCGCAACATGCACTGAGGCAACATATAATTTAAGACATCCATACGTAATATCGGCTTTAGCAAGTTGCCGTGCTTCTCCATCAAACAATGTGGACTTGTGGTGTATTCTTTGATAAAAACAATTCCCATTACAATATCATGCCTTAATTTGCTGAAATTTATTCATCATAATTTGTTTGAGGGTTGTGAATTGCCCTTTCATTTCTTAAACACAAAATTAACTATCCTAGCTTGTAAAAACACGTAACCAAAACGCTCACAAATTTTTTTACATATATTTAGTAGAATACCTACGTATATATGCAACCAAATAAAACCTAATTATTATGCTAAACACTTAAAATGCTATAAATATTTCATCCACTTTTTATATAGTAACATAATTGATGGTAATATATCTTCTTCGTTGGTTTATCTTAAGCATCAAATGCACGTGGTTATACACCCGCACGTCAATGATATTTGAAAACATGAAGAAGACATGATATCAAATGAGCATACAACATATAAATAGAGTTCTCTTTCCACAATAATAAGACCACCTATCTTCATTCATACTGATATACAACATCAATCATACTTCATTGCCACAATGGTGAGGTTTGTAGAGGTACATGTGATTGTGTTTTGTATAAGTTTTCTAGTGTTGCTGGAATCTTCTCGGTGTAAGTTTTCGTGGATCATTAACCATCCATCATGTTACAATTTTTCTAAATCATAGTAATCTTTAATTGTTTAAGGATTTATAGGTTCAAAACATGAACACTATGATATCAAAGCATCTGGGGTTCCACCACCAAAAAATTGTAAAATACATTGTGAGGTAAGCGCTAATGGATATGACCATTGTTGTTGTGGTGAGTTTAAAAGGAGGGACCAGTGCTCCATTATTAAAGATAATTGTGATAGAATTTGTAATCTTCGGAAAAGTTGCTGTAATATACTAGTATCTGAAAAATAACTTATATATTAGGTAATAAGAAAAATATGTGTTTCGTGACTATGTGATTATTATATCTTTTAGAAGGTATTGCAAGTTTTGTCTTGCATACAATTTTAACAAGTTTTTATTTTGCTTATTAATTGCCTCCCAATAAATGACTTTAGAGTAACATGTTTGATCTCAAATAAGTTCTTTAACTATATCATCGTAAGACTCATATTTTCGAGAGTACTAAAGTGCAAATATCGTCCCTAAGATTTACAAAAATCATCACTTTCCATTCCCTAAACTTTAAAATTAAAGTGTTATTTTCATCCATGTTACATTTCCGTCAGTTTTCGTTCCTAGACCAAACGGACACCATCATGCACTCAGTTAAAGGAGTTGTTAAATGACTAAACTATCCCTCATTTTGTATTTGTTTTCATTTCATCCTTGCTTCCTATATTATGTTTACGCCTCGATTTTCTTAAACATTCGAAAAGACCATCACTACAACAATCGCGGCTTATGAAGACAACAAAAAGGAGACTTTTCCCCGACAACAGGTTGTCAGCAAAGGTTTTCCCGACAACGTGTTGTCGGCACTAGTGTTATCGGCTCAGTGTTAACGGGACAAATCGGGTGAGTTGTCGAGAAAGCCGTTGTCGGTATATGTACCACCAATCCCGACAACATGTTGTCGGCAAAGGTGGATATTATTTTCTTTTAAAAAAAATATTAAACAATAATAAATGACGAGAAGAAAATAAAAAATAAAAATTATTTATCTATCCCGACAACATGTTGTCGAGAATTCTTATACTCATTTTTATTAATTAGGGTTTCTGTTAAATAATGATTAGTTAAAAAATAAATAAAAATTCAATCCCGACAACATGTCGTCGGGATAGATTTTTTAATTGTTTTTAACTAATCATTGTTTAAGAGAAACCCTAATTAATAAAATAATTAAATAATCTATGGCGACAACATGTTGTCAGGGGACAGATTAAAATATTAAATTTTAATTAATTAAAATATTTGAGTTTTGCCGACGACATGTCGTTGGGAATACCCTACCCTAATTTTAGCAGCAGCTGTATACCGGCTTTTAAAGCCCCTGTTTTTTCGAATTTTACAATTCCTGTTTTCGATAGCTAAACTACAATAAAAATTAAAATTCTAATGAATAATCCGCAAACAAATAGATTCAAACACACAAATAAAATTCAAATACAAATTACACAACCAAATAGTTTGTTTATTCATCATCGGAAGAATCATCATCTTGGCGGCTACTACTTTGGTGGTATTGTTTCATAACTCCAAACATTTTTCGTTGAGCCTCATTTTGTTGTTGTGCAAATGCTTCCATTTCTTGTCTTATTATTTGTACTTGTATGTAACATCCGAGATTTTTCCGGTTATATTTTTTCGATATACAATTACGTCATTATATAAATAAAACGTTTACATAGAAATTAATGTATAACGTTACATCTGAAATCATTTATATATATATTGTGTGTTAATAAAATCTTATTAATAATTGATTTAGTTAATATATAAATCAAGGATTAATACAAATTGAATATTTATTTAGTTTATTATATAAAGTTTATAAAATCTTTATATAAAAATGAAGTTAAACTAACTCATTTACAAATTTAGTGGTCAAAATGCAATGAAACAAACTTAAACTTGATTTAATCAAGACATGGTGTCCAAAATAGAAAAAATAAGACTCATGGGGACTGTATCTGTAAACCCCTCAAACCCACGAACCCAGCAGAGGACCCACGAACTCGTGGATCCCCTCTCTTTCACCCATCCTTAATGAAAGTCGAACACCCAAAACGCGTTCCAGCTCATCTCGTGAGCTGGAAATCGCGAAGAACATTCCTTTTTCGATTCTAAATTAAATGGTGTAATCAATTCCATGATACGAATCCGTAATCTACGCAAATCAGTCACATTTTAATCCGTAAATAACAAAAACGCGTATATACGAAATACAACTCGAACAGGTATAAATAACTCCTCAAATCGTCGATTTCCGAAACCGCCCACACATAAAACCGTTTGCTCGACCTGCGACTGAAGCACGAGGAGTTGACCTGTAGCCGCCGGAATCACCTCCATCGCCGCCGCCACCTGCCGGTTGAGTAAGTCACTCGAGCCGTGATGGTTAGGGTACACCACACACGAAGTCAAGGTCGCGGGTTCCAACCCCCCCGCGCCCTTTTTCCTGATTTTTGTGTTGTTTCCTTATTTAAATACAATAAACTTTAATAAATCATAACTAATTCATTTATAATCCATTTCTTACCAACTTTATATCAAAATTCATCAAATTTAAATTATGATTTATTAAAAGTAAAATCAACATTTATTTTATAATTTTTAGAAAACTTTATTTAAGAGGTTAATTTTTTTATAAAAGTGAAAATACAAACTATATTAAATAAATTTCATAATGAACTCTTAAAACATACAAATATTTTTAGAATAACATTTTGGAAATTTAATATCACTTTCTTTTGTTTGATCATCCATTTGTTTTTAATCAAATAAATACAACTTATAAAGTCTATACAAATAAAACTTATAAATCTATAACTTATTTATAAAAGAATAGAAATAACTAAACGTTATTTTTACTTATTATAAATTAATTATCAATAATTTATAATAATACTTATAATTTAAATCAAACATACATATTTATATTTATATAATTAATAGATTCGATGTAACTTACAAATTCTATCAATTAATACTTGTTTGTATTATAATTTTATACTTATACGTACATTCATAAATCTAGGATGGTCCGATGCCTATAAGATAGGAGTATCGGGTTAAGTGATAAGAAGAAACCCTAGATGCATGAGTAAGATAAATGATTGATCGCAATTAGCTACTGCGATTATAAATTGGTCTTACAAGTACGACTTGGGTTTCATCTGTTATGAAGCAAGATACATAGACGATATGTACCGAGCAATTAGAAACGTAAATCAAAACGAGGTTGTGTTGGTATAAGCATGATGAAAAATGGGATGGAACATAATGTTATGATAAGTAACTGTCTGCGTCCTAGGCAACGTATATAATTATTTATTCTACATCAGTGTTCCAAGTTATTAATCATCATGAAAGTACTAACCAATTTCCATCTTGATTGTAGAAACCTGAAAGATGGTTACTACTCGTAATAGAGCTGCAAGGGGTCGAGG
>WOUH02032257.1:0-13110 GCA_009936405.2 Stevia rebaudiana
AAAAAAACGAAAAAGTAAAACATTGGCCAGGATTCGAACCCGGGCTGCTTTGGATTTTCCGAAAAGCTGCACATGTTCAAAGGCCACCAGGCTGATTGATATTAATGGTAGGATTCACCCTTTATAATACTTATGTGTTCCCTCGGACTTTTTACACTACGAAAAAAAAAATTTCTACTGAATTTTTGAAAAGCGGGGTATTCCGGTGAACACGGTACTCGTACCGTGGATCCGCCCCTGCCATTAGGAATAACCTTGTTATACTTAACCATGGTTTTTTTGCAAAATGGTTAGGTGTTATTTGTTAGGTTTCCTCATAGTCTAACTTGAAAAAATGGTCTCAAATAGCAATCCATACAAATAAAATAACCGAAATTCTAGAAAACAAAAGTCCATAATATGAAATCTGAAACAATTGAAGTAATTACCTTCAAAGTTCACTAAATTGGGCTATTTAGTTTGCTGAACACATTAGGGATGCATGTCAATAAAGAACAAATCAACTGAAAAATAATTTATTTACAAATTGTTCTTAGGGGTTGACTTTCTAGGGGTACTTGAGAGAATTTATAAGACTATGCGGTATACACGTTTTTAGGGCGTTTTGGGGCCCATAAACGTCCCAAAAAACGCCCAACACTACCCCGCGTCCAACTTTTTGGGGCGTTTTGGCCCACGCCGTCACCCCAATAACGGCGTTTTTCAATGCTTATTTTTTGTTAATTTTTTTTTCCTAACCAATCACAATATTACACATCATCCTCCTACCAATCACAAAACACCAAATCAACACCTACTTTTTACCCACTAAAGCCCCCATGCATTTTTACTATTTCACTCACCTACTTTACCCATGTTACACAATGTTGGCTGACATAGATGAGAGATGAGAGAGGAGAGATGAGAAAAGAGTAAATGAGTATTTTTTGTTTTATATTGTCTTAACTGATTTTGGTTATATATAATGTGTGTTGATATAGGTTTTTTATTGTTAATCAAAGGGCGTTTTAGTCATTTTAAAAATATTTGACGGAATGTTAAATTTTACCTCCATCTAGCCCAGGGACCAAACATTGTTACGTTTTTGCATACTCTTGGACTGTTTGTGTAGTTTCTATATTCTAATAGTTATGAGCCAAATCCAAATTTTTAACATACCACATGCATTATAGGGGTTCTTAATTCTTTTTATATGTATAAGGTACAAGGGAATGATTAATGAGAGAACGACTTCTTATGCTAGAACTCGAGAACCACACTTAAATGAACTTAAAATATTTCCCATTTGTTAATACATTATTATTTTTTAAAAACGAATTGCACAACTGAATCATAAATTTCCCCTTTTTCAAATGAGTATAATAAAGCCATAAAAAATCCAAAAACAATTTCAGGAAAAAAATCACTACATAGTGCACATATGCATCATAAAGGTAATTAACTTATTTTGATTTCACATACCTTGTAGCTAAAATCTAAAGTTAAACCCCAAAAGTAACTCTTAAACCCTAAAATTTTGATATGTTTTTTTTTTAAAATTTTTTTTATATAGCTTCATTATACTTGTTTGAAAGATGACAAAATTTGTAATTTAATGGTGCAATTCGTTTTAAAAAATAATAACGTATAAAGAAATGATAAATGTTTGAAGTTACTTAAATGGTGTTTTTTTCGTTTGTCGCACGGGGGAGTGGTTTTCGTATGAACCTTCCCCTATGATACAAAGCCTTGTATAAGTCGTACGAAAGAGTGATTTAACAGATGCTCTTCTGGTTCGAAGTGTTCTAGGTGATCGTGTTGAGTCATTAATCATCATCTAAAGCCGAAGCGTATATCTATATATATCATAGAAAGTTGTTAGAAGGTTAAGTCAATGAGTATGTCCATATGAATTACATGTATGATCGAGATGAATATAGTTAGAAGAAAGAGAAGATTTTAGAAACAACGGTTAGTAACCTTGGAATGGAATGGAATGGAATGGAGAATTATGATGGAATGAAATTTGTATGTTTGGTTGATAAATGGAATGCAATCATTCATTCAAATAGGGTCCCTTTTCTTCTAAACAACACTTCCATTCATTCCACACCCCAACCCCCCTTGTTTTTATTCCATTCCGTTGCCTTTTCTCCGTATTCTCCACATTATTTCATGATTTTGCCCTCCTGCTTTTTCTTAAATCATCATGATTTCGTATCAAGGAACGAATTACGATCGAAGATAGTTTATATTTACGATCAATTAGTGGGACAATCAAGCAGTGCGGCGATCCAACAATGAGATGATCGGCGTGAGACGGTGAGACGATCAACCTCAAGATGGTAATTTATCAAAATGATTTGTAATGAATTGATTTATTATGTCTTCTGGAGATAAATTTCGTTATCTTCAACATTCAATCACTTTTCTTGCTCATTTGATGACACATATATACGAGAAAAACCCAATATTATTTGAACTCCATCATGGGTTGTTGTTATTGCTACTACTGTTATGTTGCTAATAATTTCAATTTATGATTTACAGTATTTTACTCTTTGATTGAGATTCAAGCTTATATTATGGTTTGATAATGAAATAAGCTTGCAAAAGTAGGATTAGTATGTCATCATATTTACTTTGTTATTACTTCGTATTATACTAGGTTAGCTACATGTGTATTACACGGGTTGAATGCGTAAAACTTTAAATTAATATATTATTCAAATATATCAAGTGTTTTAATTAAGTCACACAAAGTATTTTGTTGTTTTCACGTCACTCAATTTTCACTAAGTGTTTCAATTATTTGTAACTTTTTATTAATAATTCAGTATATTAAGATTGATTAAAAAAAATAAAACATATTTGAATATTTTTTACTATTTAATGAATATTGTTTTTTTTCTCAATTAACTTAAATTTAACTATGAAAATTTGTTATTTACGAATTTGTTTTTTCAGGACCGCCTTATAATTCAAGTTAACTGAAAAAAGGTTTTCACTTATTTTAATTCAAAATTCATATATGCTTCACTTGCCACAATTAATTTTAAAAACTTCTAAATAATTTTAATAAAATTTAAATACCTAATAAAAGTTGAGTGACTTTAGGGAAAAAAAAGAGTTTCCTTAGTACAACTTTTAAAACTTGGTTATTACAGGTCAATTTTTCCATAATGTGCGATACTCCTTAGTCCTTTTATTAATTTCAAAAGCATGTTATTGCTTAAAGTCAAAAGTCATTTATCAGGAATGAAATATGTTTCAATGAGTAACATGAATTCAATAATATGTGAATAAATGCAATTTTAAATAACCGAATAATGATATAAAAATTATTAGGCACCAACCGGCCATTAAATTCTCAGGAATGATGTTTTTTATAAGCTAAAATGAGAAACCATATAAATCAACCAAATTCATTTCATTTTGTAACAGTGGATGCAAAATTTAAACAAACTTTATATGTATGATTTGCATATATTTTGCGTTAATTTGACCTAGAGAAAGTATTGTAATAAACACACATGGTTCTCTTCCACAAACTTTTCAAACTCAGATAATTTGGCAACATGTGGCTTGGATTTTATACCCGAAAAGAAAAGCAAAACATAAGGAATTAGTAACATGTATAGACTTAAAAAAAGTATAAGATTAGTAGTTGAATGAATAATAATTCGATAGAGGGAAAAAAGCTTAAATCATTTCTTGTGTAACTGAACAATACTCTTCATTTTGGTAATTATACATAAATGAAGCTAAACTTTTAATAACTATACATATAAATACCAAGTTAAAAGCAAAATTATCAAAGACAAAAAATATCTAAATGAGACAAAAGCAGGAGTTAAAATTACTTGAAGTTTTGAAGAAACGCAAAGAATATATGTATAAAATGATAGAGCATTATAAGTATTTAATGAATGAAAAATAGTATTAGGTTGATCTATAATATACGATTACAGAGATTTTAAATCTAACTGATTAAATTGATAAATTTGAAATTTTCGAAAGTGTGGTTTATCCATGATTATTAAGGAAAAAAATTGTTTTATACAATTAATATTGCGTGATGATTGGTAACCAAAATTGAATTTATAAATATGAGTGTAATTAAATTTAAAATCTGAACTAAATTGTCTAATTAGGTAAGTGCAATCAAAACAAAATGTTGGAAAAGAAAAGTATTAAATGAGTTAAATCGAGTATACATGTCGGAGATTTGCATTGAGTTCCTCTTATTATGGATTCAAGTATTTAGCAGGAAAAGAGATTGGAGATGAGCTAGAATTATGCCAAGTGTCCTCAAAATTATTTATTTATTATATATGAAAGATTTTGTTTCATAGTATTATTTTAATTGCTTTGATGATACGAACACCTCTATGAGATGACTGATTTTGTTTGTGTTGCACATCTTAATTTCTTAGCTTTATTTTGATAAAGACAATAAAAAGATGCTCAAACAGCTGCTGATATTGTATTAGACATTAATATAGGAAATCAAGAGGTTATTGGAAATGGAGTAGACGACATAGATGTTGATCAGACACTAAATAGCCCTTTATATGCTGCTTCTAGGGAAGAATCAAGTACATGACGAAATAGAAAGAGGCGCAACAGCTGGGATCCTCTAATGAACAGCTTGATAGAGTTAGCAGAGTTAATTTTTCTAGAGATGAGGGAGGCTTCAAATAAATTCAATAGTATTTTTGGAACAGAGAGCAATAGAGAGGAACTGCGTAACAACCTTTTCGCGAAGATGAACAAAGTTAAAGGTTTGACTATCCGTGAGTGTGACAAAGTTGTATGCAAGCTCGCATAGAATGAAGATTTGATGGTAATCGGTTTTAAGGTTGATGAAGATCGTAAATTTGGATGGGTAAAGAACATGCCTAAAAATACTACTTGATGACTTTTGAATTGTTTTAAAAAAATTTAAGTTGGTAAATTTTGGTTGATTTTTAAATTTTTTTAGTTGTAATATTATGGATGACTTTTTAATTTCATTATTTAATAGTGTTTTACTTTTCATAATATACAATTATTTTTAATTTATAATATTGTGAAAAGTGAAATTTTCATTATTTTGAGACAAAGGTATGTTTGTCATTTTTGATGAATTGTATTTTTGTTTTTTTTTTTTTTGTATTTTTCCATCTATCAAACAACACAAAGTAACAACCCATTATATTAGACATATGGTAACTAAACATGACAATGAAATATTAATAATTCATTTCATTCTCTCATTTCATTACTTCGTTCATTACATTTTTTCTCCATTATATTTTTTCTCCATTATATTAGCCCATATCAAACTGATCCAAAGAGATCATTGAAATATTGAATTAGTCAATCTTAATGGGCTGAACTGGAATGGCTCAGAACCCACCGATCCAGTCGAAACCGACATGCACATGCGCCTGATTTTATATTTGTGTAAACTGTAAAGTACTTGAAAACAAAAATAATGAAACAACCTTAAATTTGTAGGTTCTTAACTTTAAATTTTCATATAGTTAAATTAATAAAGATAAAAGACAAAACACTATGAAAAACTCTTTTGTAGTTGCCTCAAATTATACTATAACAATTCGTGAAAACTAAAACATAACCAAATCAATAACTCAACTGAAACCACCACCCTTTGCCACCATCCACCACCATATCAACCATTATCGTCGCCAGCCCCGTCTGACATGCAAAAAAACTCCTTTTGATCACCAAAAAATCCCATCAACAAACACAATAAACATACGAGTTTGCAGGCAAAACGGGGTGTAAAAAATTACATCTTTGCCCCTACAATAACTTATATCTTCAATTTCAGACTTCTTTCCAATTTTGTAGGACAATAAGGTATGCAAGTTGCAATCTTTTTCCCTTGTAGCAATGGCAAATGATCCATACAAGGTACTTTCTCATTCCATACAAAATCATTCTCGTGCTCGTATTTTCTTAGCAAATTGGTCAAAGTGTTGACTTCTTGTTTAATAACCGTTCGCCATTGATCCGTTCCTCCTATATAGGTATGTAGTTTACAATTTAAAGCTTGTTTTATGAGGCCAATCGCACTTCCAATTTGCCCCTCGGTTTGGAACCCTTTTGCCATGTGTTTGTAGCTTCTTAACTTGTGTAGATCTTTAAAACAGGAAATGAAATTCTGCACAAATAAGTAAGTATCTTATGATAGGGGTGTGAATTTCATACACGACACGAACAAACACAAAATTTGCATATCTGAGTTTAGTAAAATGGGATGGGGTCACTTTCGGGTCCAACTCGTGAACACACCTAGCTAAATAGTCTTGTTTAGTTAGCTAGGCGTGTTTTTGGTTGACCCGAATAACTGTTTATTTTCTATGTTTATTTCATAATTTAAATTTTGATTGGGTATTTTGTACCAAAATTTAAAAGTTACAAAAAAAAGTGAAATAATATATATTTAAAATAGAATTGTTTACGCACTTTTGTATTTTAATGTAAACATGTCAATTTTTAACTATTTGTATTCATAAAAAAGAACATAATAACAAAAAATTTGGGTTAAACAGGTCGTGTTCTATCAACCAAAAAATATTTGTGTAACGTTTAGATTCATATATGTGACATGATTTTAGCCCACCAACCCATAAACACTACCCGTTTAGTGCCCTAAATGAGACCCACAAAATGTTAAATTAAAATTTTAATCATACAAACCATTAAACCAGGCGACATGAGATAGCCTTTGTTTGCTGTCGAATAAATACCCGATGCCTCATCGAGTAACTCCACAACACCATAATGCAGCTTTGACAAAAGCCCATCAGCCGTTTTTTTTTCTTCAGCCTTCAAAATAGTAACTACCTACATAATTTTTTAAGGTTTTTTAGTTACTTTTTACATGAAAAAAGTTGAAAAACGATCAACGAGGACATAAAATATGAAACTTGAACCCTAACCTGAGCCTCGGCTAAGCAAATCAAGCTCATAACAGCTGAAACAGATGGTCTGGACTCCGGTGGTCCATGTGGAGTAACTGTGGCTTTTAAATTGGGTAGAACATCGTGGCCCAAATAATGATAAATCCCTGCGGCTTTTCTAAACAAGGTTGCTGACTGTACTAAATCTGTGATTAATTACAAAAAGGAAAATAAATATTATTAATATTTAATAACCATATAAAGAGATCAAATTATGTGAAAACTAAAAAGTCATCATCATTGTCGTACTCGGTATATCTCACCTAAAGGTAGGGTTTGAGGAGGGTAAGATGAAGATAAGCCTTACCTCTACCCCCGTAGGAATAGAGAGGCTGCTCCCAGTGAGACCCTCGTCTCATGGTGCTTGATTAACCGTCAATCCAACGCTTTTAACGTTTATTCACAAAAATAATTAAAATAACGTTAAACTAGTGCAATTTTGATCTTGTATTTGTTTTGAGTAACACATTTTGTTTGTACTACATAAAATAAATGAAGATATGATGATATAGATTTAAAGAAACATAGAAAATGATAAAGTATGATAATGTAACATGGAAAATGTTGCAAATGGTCAGTTTTTTAGTGCATAGTTTTTATGGGTGAAAACAAAACAAAGAATGTTACCCAAAACAAATATAAGATCAAAGAAGATTACTAACTTATTATTTTCTTAAAATCATGGGAGCATGTTACCACAACTGTCACCGGTACCCTTCTAAGTTATAACTAACAAGATCCAGTACGTAAAATACAAATTACAGTCGGAATGTGACCATCAAGGGTGGTAATGGCATAAATCCACTGAAAGCTAGATTTAAACCAGAGATATATGTCGAAGATACTCACGTGCTTACCACTACGTCCTTTAAGTTTGTCAAATAACATTTACCTAAAAAGAGAATTAAAATTGATTTTTTTAAGAAATTACTTTCTACCTGTGACTAGAACTTGAGAAGCCCATTCTCGAAGCATTGAACCATAAAAGAACAAAACGGATCCAAGCTCAAACCGTAGATCATCAATCTGAAAGAACTTTGGACCCGTGATGTTCAATGAACATGAATGTCTAAGAGGACTCGTCCACCTTATTTTAAGTTTTGAAATCCAAGAAATCACCCGCGGATCATTACCAAGTAAATCAACATGTTTAACAAAGTTCTCCAATAATGGCAAGTATAGTTCTATCTTTTGGATATCCTGAAATATATATCCAGTGTCACAATTAAAAAAGATTATAGCATTAATTACCAAAACGATTCCACATTAACAACCATTTATATATTCTTTGAAGTTTAACAACTTGACCATTATAAAGTCTTTAATCAAAGAAAACGTGAGACTAGTTTATGGAAGCATGGTTCACTTCCTTGCAAGCATGTTGAGGGTGTTTTTCCCACCAACCGTTCGTGATAACATGTCTACAGGGTTTTCCTTGGACGCTCGCTAACTCTGATGCTAGGTGGGGCCGGACGAGACTCTCCCATTTAACGAGGAAGTTCGTTACAGCATTCAATGTTTGTCTTTAAAAAAAAGATTGGTAATTGTCATAAATGACAAAACTCAAATACTTTTGTGCCACTTGGAGCAAATCTTGCCAAGTTTAATTTTGTGCATTCTAGCACGAATGCAATGTGTTTTGTTGTGATGAGTTTATAATGGTCAAATTGAATATTTAATAAAAAAATAAAAACTGAGTGGCTATTTTGGTATGCATATTTGGTGAAATGTTTATTCATGTGATTTTCCGTTACCAAAATAAACAATACCTGTTCACATTGAAAAGTTAGTCCTCCCGATATTCCCCTTGCGATTGCATCTGGAATGGTTTTGTTTTTATCAATTAATTCGACATTCACACGCTTCGAACTTAACTCTTTTAGTTCTTCTAGAGTGCCCGGGTCTTGAGTAGAGAATATTGCTTCAAACACAATCTGTTCGAATTAAGCTTATGTTAATCCATTGATTCATCAATTGTATTTAAAATCTTATTCAGACTGAACTTTTAACCCATATACAAACCGTATAAAAGATATCGTTTCAAGTTGACTTGTTTAACCTGTTTAATTAAACATGTCATACCTTAACATGATTAGCACCCCTTTAACCTAATTATTAAAACCTCTTACCCATTGAACAAATTTCAACTTGTAAACAACCGGTCATACCGATTGACACGTCTAGATGGATGAGTTAAACGGTTCATAATAAATTTCGATCACTAAATCTAAACTCGATAAAACCGCTAGCTAATAGACACCGCTACACTAAATTCCTTAAAGCATAAAAGTTATAATACTTAAGAGATGAATATTTACAAACGTATCAAAACTAATCAGGTGGCTTAATTGTAACCAGGAAACCTAAACAAATAAATCCTCTTTAGATACAGTAACAATGAGTCAATAATAAACCCTAAATCACATTGCCAGTAAATCAAAAAACACAATTTTTTGAAAGAATTATGTAATCAGAGACGACCCACATAAACTATCACATGAACACACCGTTTATATCACATAACAAAAACTAGGTCGATTCTTATTTCCAATTGGGAACTCATAATTGCACATTCATACTGCTGTGTGTAGAAAGTTTACCTTTTTGGTTTTAAGCTTTATGGGATCTTTATATTGCAGCATTGCGAACTTGAATCAATAATAGTTTCTGCAAGGCTTGATTCTGCAGGTTTTCGAAGGTGAAACCTAACTTTTTGGAAAGATATTGGTGGTTAGATATTTTGATGAAGTGGATGCATGTCGATTAAATTTGAGTTAGATGGTAATCTTGAGGGTTTTGATGAGGATGTTGATCCGAAAAGGCTTCCATCCAATCTCAAGTTCTTTTCGATCGATGATGATTGTGATACTGATTCCCGCGGTTAATCAGGTAAGCAAATATTTTAATTTCATCAGCATTATATATAAATAAATATGTTTTGACTTAAAAGTAATCAGTAAAAGATATTATAAATACTTTTCTAAAAAACGTAATAGTTTATGCTTGTTTTTTCTATATGATTATATCCTAAAAAATTAGCAAGCAAAAAATTAAATCAAATATTAACGTTTTTGAAAAAAAAATGGATATTATTTTAATGACAAATTGATTTTAATAATCCCAAATTTAACCTATTTTTGTAATAATCTCAACTAAGGAATTTGTTATTATCAGTCCCAACTTTTATATCATTACATGTGATATTCCACAACCAACAGAACCTAAATTCGTTAGCATTTGCTGATGTGGCATAATGTCACGTCGGCAAATTCTTGTCACATTAGAAAATCTTGCCATGTAGCATGACACATCAACAATATGCTAACGCAATTAAGTATCGTTAAATAAGAACTATCACAAGTACATGATATAATAGCTGGGACTGGTGGCATCAATTTTCCTAAATTGAGATTATTAGATACAAATATGTCAAAGTTGAGATTATTAAAATACAATTTGTATATAACGAGTTATACTAAAAATGCAATGTTTAATCTAAAGAAAGTAATAGCAAGCACAAATTAAATCTGATATTAATTTTTCGTTTAATATGGATTTTTTATTTTATTTTATAACGAGTTATAAAAACAGTGGAAAGTTTGATAAAAACGTTATTTTCTTTAAGAATATTAGGGAAGAAATCAAGAATTACATTTTGGCACATGACATATAAAACAATTAGAGGCATCCATATAAAACTACCATGTATTGTTTTGATATAACATAAACTGTAGAGTTAAATATGTACCTAGTCTATAATCTTCTTTTGTAATAAAATGTAAAGTTTATTTCTATTCATACTGTTTATGCAAAACAGAAAGTGTAGCATATCTGTAGAGTCAGTCCCTAATCTGTAATCGTCTTTTGTAATGAAATGTAAAGTTTATTTTATTCATATTAGTTTATGCGAAACTGAACGTGTAACATGCAAAATAGAACTTCTGCTTCGTATGAACCATGCGAAACTAACTCCTGTTTCGCATGGTCTGTTGATTCGCATACTGAGACTATAAATAGGTGACTTGTGCATTGTCACAGAACACAAGAGAGATTAGAGCATAGAGTCGAAAATTCGGTAAATTGTAATCTCAGCAAATCGTTGTCAATCAAATTGTGCTTAAACGTTTATTAAAACTCTATTTCATCTTATTATAATGGGTATGATCATAGTAGTTTCCGCCAACTAGAATATGTGTAGATATAACCTAGGTTTGTCGGATTTGGGCCTAAGTGTCAAACAGTCATTTTCGAGGTCCTACAAACTGGTATCAGAGAGTCCAGGTCTGATATCCACAATATTAAAGAATAGATGTAGGTTAAAAACTGATTTCTGAGCTAAAAAGTTTCATACGAAACAAGTTAGTTTTTATATGAGACATGGTTTCATACGAAACAAAATGATTTTTGGAAAAGAGTTTGGATTATAGGGTATATTGTAAAATCTGTTTGGATAGAAACAACCCTTAGGTCCATACGAACCGGATCTTATCTAGCATTTTCAAATTACAGTAAACAACCAAATCAAATCACTTAATTAAATCTATTACATACAAAAGATGAGTGATAACATTTGGGCATGTTTCGCGAATAAGAATATTCAAAACATTCTTATATATATATATCTTATAAGCAATGTCGGTGGCTTTTTGCCACGAACTAACTTCGATATTAACTGCGTTTTGGTCTTGAAGTTAATCACAAATACTGCAGTAGCTTTGCTTAAATGAATCCACTAGGGTTCTATTCTCCTCAACTTAATTCTTTTATACTAATTAAACAAAAGTTTGTGTTATGTACAATTCTTAGTTGCTTTCGAAACAGAACGCAAACAACCACCAAGATTTGATTCTCATTCCATTCAACTTTTTTACTTTTCATAATTTTGTAGGAAATAGGTTCTACATCTGATCTTTGGTGCCAATAATCAAAGCTACATATTAAATGTGGTAGTTTTATGAGTTTCCTAACATTTATTTGTAAATGCATCGTCATGTATAATATTTCTTTTACTTTTATTATTGCTTTGTATCCAACATGATTTAAGTCATGACTTGCCTCCTTGAAAGTTAGCAACAAACAACGATGCGCCAAAATGTCCGTTGCAACGCGCCTAGCAACGTCAATGGGGTTTCTCCACCAACAAGTTGCCCTACAACTTTCAATCTTTACGATTCTACCCCTCCACTTTATAAAAAACTTCGTATAATGTCATTTTGACACCTCAAGTTTTCTAAGGTTTTAAGTTCTCCCATTTCTTTCTTTAACTTAAAAGCCAAAAAATCTTTCTTACCTTATTATTTACTTTTGTTCGGTATACATTCGGGTTGGTCTACGTTTCGACCTAAACTATTTTTGAAACGACCTGGATTTTTAATGTTTCGAATCTGGCCCTTTAGTTCTTAATTAAACTTATTATCCATCAACGTACGAGACATAATAGTGTTTTCTACGTATGTTTTAATTTTCAAAACAAACAACGGCACCGCAACGCAAAAGTTTAAATCTTAGCATCCAGGCACAACACGCGTGAAAATTTCCTGGTTAAAGTTAAAAACTAAAAAGATGTTTGAATTAATATTTATGGTATAATTTATTTATAATAAAAGTTTTAAGAATGTTTAATAAAAGTCGGTAAAACTCGCATGAAAAAACGGCATGTTCAAACTGGCATCAACCACACCCCACACACTGCCCCAGGCTCTGGTGATTGGGCCTTGAGTGGTTTCAGCGTGGGTTGTGCCATGGCGTGAACCAGATTCATCTTTTTTTGTTTATTTTTTATTTTCAACCAGTATTCATAATCTCTCACATTACTCTAAACACAATCATAACACACTACTTCATCTTCCTACTTTTTACTCACTCAAACCCTCATTTACCTGGGCATATTCATCCTTCCACTCACTCAGGTTACTCACTCTCTCTCCTACGTGACACACCTACTCAAGCCCTCACTCACCCGAACGCATCGCATAATCTTATACCTTTAAACACCAACGGGGCGTTGCCATGTGACAAGGCACCCCTTTGGCTTGTAAGCTGCCGGTGACTATCACATGTATCAAAAACTTGCCCCCGCTGTGTAGCTCAGTTGGTTAAGGGGGCGTATGACTTGCACCAAATAGCGAAAGGTCGCGTGTTCGAATCCGATCCGCAA